>UYYA01000557.1:0-47328 GCA_900624975.1 Angiostrongylus costaricensis | reverse complement strand
CGAATGGGTTAAGAGGTAAGCCACACCTACATTCTTGTCTCTTAAGTTTCTTCCAAGCAAAGCAGGTCTGGTTACTAATAAGACCCATTTTAAGGAAATTATTTGTACATGTGTGATTTGCAGTGTTTTTTTAAACAGCTCTACATTAACACATTTGCGACGATAGCGAAAAACATAAAAATAGCATGGTAACAATTTCAATCTTGAATAAACTTATATTCTTCGCTTTTTATTTTCTTACTTTCTAGTTTTTTTTTATTTAATCACTTAGAATAATTTTTAATAATTTTATACGACCAGACGTTATATATTGTACGGATCTCATTACTTCATTCAATTCATTTTCTCCCAGCCATCATCCATGAAGAGCTTCGGATTTGAATCCTCTGATGTTGGGATCGATTCTCCCTAGAAACCCGAGATTGTCGTGTTAGGGCTCTTATGTATCCGTATAAAAGAACACCTAGATGACAAACGAAAACTAAGACAAAGTACTCCACCACAGACGCATAGGATGCAAAAGCATAGCGGAGACGATTTTGATGTAGTCAATATCCTCGCACCGGAGACTAAAACACCAACGCGCAAACTTCTTGAGGCTTTTTGGATAAATGCCAAGAACCCTATAGTGAACACCAGGGAGGAATGCCCAGAGGTCACACGCGACCTGTCCCTATATGTTCGCATCAGTTTCTGATGCGGAGTGGTTCAGCCATATGCGACTATAATCAACTGCTTTAACCTTTCTCATTGGAAGTCAAGAAAAAGCGTTCAGTTTTTCGAGAAACTGTTGATCATGTAATTACCATAGAGTTTTTCATCTTTTTGTAAGTGTTATTTTGAAGTGTTCGGCCTAGTACATTGTATATCGGTATGCTCCTCCAGCTTCTGAAGAAGGCGATACTGCCGAAACGTCAGCTACTGTTGCATTGTATTGTGTTTTTCTGTGGAAGTAAATGTATGATGCATAACAACCTCGCGATGGCTGAACAAAGAAACGGCGCATTAATAACGGGACTGTTCTTGAACAACTTATCTAGTCCGACATACACTGTACTCACCAAGCAAAGATGACTCGGCACTCTTTCAAATTTGCACCTTGTCTTTACAATGGATGCTAGAGGATGACATCCAATATTCTGCTGCAGCAATCCATAAGTCGTGGTAGTTTAATAATTCCCATCTGAAGACACAGATCAATCAATCCCTTCATCTCTTCAACAGTTGTCGGTTCAAATGACCCATCCTTCTTTTATCCATTTTTATCGCTTTCTATTCTAAGTTCCCAGATTTCAGCCATAATCAATTCATAAATGGCTCTGTGCATCCAACTCACCGGCTGCACCATCATCACCATCTCCGTCCACGTCTTCCGATAAACTTCGATTTGTTTATCGACGGTATCACAAGAAATCCTATCGCTTCACACTCGATATGCATTCAATCGAAAACGATGCGATACTTAATTTCTGTACCACCGATATGATTCAGCACCTACAAGCAATTTTTAACCACTAATTTTAACCACTAACCACTTCACGTAGAATAAACCAAAGCGATGCTGAGATATGAGAACTAGGGAGCTTCAAACTGGGAATTAACCTTTCCGAGAGTTCACGTGTTATCCATTGCACCAGCAAGACCCTTACCTTGCCTTTCACTCAGCCAGTTTTGATCTCGACTACAGCTTCAGCTTAACAATGCCGATTTGTGCCCTCCAAAGTGGACATCCCACTGTACCATCAAGAAGTGCAAAGACGGCATTTAAAAGCTTTATAGAATATTTTCCGACATTTGTAGCCGGTTAGTGTATAAATGGACCATGTCAGAATTATGACTAGCGCAGAATACGTGTAAAAGTAATACAATTCAAAAAACTCAAGTAAACAACACAAATCCACAAAACTTTAAACAACTAACAACATTGTACAACGGAACGCTGGGAGATGGCGAACCACTGAAGTGCGCCGCTGATGTTAAGGTTTTACGACCATCTTCTCATGGACATCCAACGTCCCTACCACCTGCAAATTTCCTTCAAGATTGCCGCTAACAGCCAATATTGAAAGCGTTGAATTCAAAAGCAAGGAAGGAGGCAAATACGTAAACTATGCAGAAGAAGGCTATTTGGAAGAGACGTTTGTCAGCCGTCGTTACCAGTTAGCTGTGCACCTTTTTGGTAGGAAACCAATAGTTGATATCGATATTTCCCTTTTGGTACCAAAAATTTGTTCCTCATAGATGCCCTGGATTTCCTTCGGCGTTTGTAAAGTATTCCATACAGTCAAACCTTTCACGATAATGCAGTGAGAAGCAATGCTTACAGAACTTGCTTTATTCGTTTCGATTTTGTAAACCACGGTCTGCTAGCTACATTTAGAGATTTGCAACCCTAATACGCTACATTCACTGCAAGTTTTCCTGCATGTGACTCATTATTCAAAACATATTTGCCCACAAAATTTCCTACCCTTAGGAGCCGAATAAGTAATTCTGGCTTTGCTTATTCAGTATAACACTAAAAATCAAATATCTAACCTATCTTTTTGCCAATGTTCTTCTGATCAGTACAATCAGCTTCAAAAAGAAAGTATATTACACATACGACAATCATTTCCGACGACTGAATAGTTGGGAACCACAATGATGCTGAGACTTTTACAAAACTCCGGACCGCTGGTGCCTGCGGTGGGGAACGAACGAGCTATTACCCTTTCCAAGGGTTAACGCGTTCACCACCACACCATGCGGGTTCTTCGTTTGGGCTGTCTCTTAGCTAGTTTTTTATCTAATAGTACCATCAACAATTACCAGTAAACCGAATTGGTCTGGGGTCTGGGGAGCACAAATCGGCGATGAACCCAGTTAAGCTGAGGCTGTACTCGAAATCACAACATCAACTTTCTATATACTGCCTATTACACTTATTTTCACGACAAGGTATTATGTATGATGCAACACAATGATGTTGAGATATTTGCAAAACTTTGGACTTCAGATGTCTGCGGTAGATAGAAAACTAGCTGACAGAAAGGCCAAACGAAGGATCCACATGGTGTGGTGGTAGACGCATTAGCTTCCGGAAAGGGTAATAGCGCGTTCGGTCCCCACCGTAGACACCTGCGGCCCGCAGTTTTGGAAATATTTCAGCATTATTGTATTCTTAATCACACATAATATCCTGTCGTAAAAATAATAAACAGAAAGTTAACATTGAGCAGTTAGCATTATCGGCTTAAATAATTACGTCAATCACCGTACTTACCCTCTGCAAACAAATCTAAGCTTAAAGTGGAAAATGCGGTGATCAATCATTTGTAGAAATCATGCCACCATTATAGAACTTATCCACACAATAATGATTTACTAAAAAGATGCGCACATATGTATCACACTACACCCCTAAGGTCAAGAATACTAAGAAAGCAGGATTGACTGACAATCTTTTGTTAACGAATAAACACAAACACTAGCACTGTGAAGCCAAAACTAAGCACTGCTCATACATTTTTATTGCAATAAATGATGAAACACATAGTTAAAAAGCATGAAATCGCTAGTGAACCTCTGGATTTTAACTACTACAAGTACTATATCTACTTCTAGAACACTGGCAGTAATTACTTCTTAACGAAAACTCGATCTTTTTCCGTTCGTTTACGAAACATGTGCTGGACAAAGGGTGATGGAAGTAAAACCAAACCCTGTGGTATTCATCTCTTTTCTCGTACGACCGAACGTTGAACATAACGAATACGCCATTTTATACAATCGGTAAACGAGAAAATGGCTGTTGATCACATGTGTTTCATGTAGAACCATGTAGCTCTGAGTATGGTTCAATAACCATTTCATTTCGTAAAATCAACTAGAATTTAAAAGTATGTGAAGAAGTAAATACTTAAAATTAGGCTATACTAGAGTTATGAAGAGAAAGTAAGTAAAAATGTGAATTACGGAACGTTCTTTTCCAAAAAAGGTGGCCAATTTCTTTCTTGTGCAACTATTTCTTTTCATCTCACTGCATCATCTCCATCCTTCCTCCTCCCACTACCTCCCCCTTACTAAATATACCTCAGAAAGATTTACTTATAGACTTATTTTACTAAACCCCCATCAACATATGACCAATAAATACAAGGAAAGTTTGTGAACATTTGGTGATTCTGGTACATAGAGCACATATTGTTTACAACGAAGTAGTGTGAATTCGTCAGAAAACAGCAAGGGAAAGGTAGGATTCAGCTCGAGCATATCATGTCACACCAAAAATAAACCTATCATTAGGTCACGTCAGATGTTCTCCAGCACCATCTTCTTGTGCACTTCGGTATGCTCGACAACCTAAAGCGGACTATGCTAACTCAGATCACATCTTCGCGCAGATATTTCACAATAACCATTACCTGTTACAAAATCGAAGAAAAAATATACATTCAATCGTTTTGGGATGAAGGGGAACATTATAGACGAAATTTCTTGATCTATTTCGCAAATGCTACACGTCATACTAGACTTCTAGAGGTCGACGTCAGCAGACAAAAGTGTCGACATTCTTGGGATAAAAGTTGTAGCCATGATGAGATAAGATTAAAGATAAACAAACCAAGGAATATAATGGAAAGTTACTCATACAACTCAAGTTCCATTGATTGTTAAAGTGGATATCAACATACCTGTCCGAAAAAGAACCTCGATATTTTATAGAGCTACGAACTCTCCCAACGGTTTACCGCCTCATCGTGGTAGGGAGCTGTTTTCGGGTATCGGGTTGCGATGTACAACGAAGGGATTAATTCCTCCTGCAAGGTCTCTAAAGCTGAGAAGGAATCTGGCGTTTTCATCTGGAAGCTCAGCTAAGAGCAAACCAATATCAGGATTCATCACCGTCCTAGGATTCACCATCAATCATGTCGCATGGTGGCAAATCTTTCCCTGATTCACAAGGGCGCCGACTGCCTGTAGTGGTAACGACCTGTGCCAGACTTTGGCCATGCCGACCTCGGGACTCCATGAAAACACAGTCCCTAGACCAGTAAAACTCTCAAAAATGGAGAATATGCTGCGGCCCGCACAAACGGTGAGGACAGGCCGCAGACGTATCCAAGTAAGTAGGAAACTAGAATTTCGAAAAAACAGAAATCTAAATCGACTTCGAATATATGGCAAAAAACACCAGGTAATAGTGAGACTTTCGCCAAAAGCAAAAAAAAAAAAAATGAAAACGCTTCGGTACAGACTTAGTCAGAACGGAAACAAGGAAAAATTTTGTGGAAAGTAAACCAAACAGGATATCTCAACCATTTAATAGACCCTCTCGATCAAATAAACGGACTTTTTGACTGTACGATGTTAAAACCAAATTTTGCCTAAAGAAGGTTTGCGACTTCCAGTAATATGATGGTGAATACTAGAATGTTTGCTGTTAACATGTTTAGATCGAAAGTCAAACAGAAGTGTCGCAGAATGGTACTCTCATCTCATCAACTCACATCAATAATTGATAGTTAGTAGACAAAAACATTATTATAGCATAACAAAAGCCAAAAGCGAACAGCAGATAAAAGAGTGCGACATGGACCACACCACATGTGTCATACGGACTATACTGACAACTCTAAAAGCACCAACGGCCATATCACATGCCCCATGATCTTATCATATGTATATCAATAACTGCACTAACAGATAGACATGAAAAAAGACAAAACGTACATCACAAAACTCCTGAAACGATATTCTCCCATCGCCATCCTTATCATGAAAAAGAATAGTTTTATCGACGATTTGTTGTAATTGGGAATCCTTGAGATTATTTCCAACCATCATTTTCAGGACCTTAATTTAAAACTAACATTTGTGAAATACAACCACAACGATTCTGAGATATTCGCAAAACTTGGATCCCGGGCCACATCGAACCAAGATTTCATTTTCAGGGGCTCGTGCATTACACATTGTGCCACGAAGGCTTTACTCTGCGTTTCCCTCAGCGAGTTTTCTACCTACCAGTGCCAGAAGCGACCACCCGTCACCGGGACTGATCTAGGGAGTCCACATCGGCACTGAACCCAACTTAGTACTAATATTTGTTTTAGCCCATGCTTAAAAATCATCGAGCAGTGAAGGGAGAAGAATTCAAACATTTCAAAAGGAATACGACTAGAATACATATTTACCTGAAACAATTCACCATTAGATATATAACCATCCCGATCAATATCGTAAATGCGAAATGCAACTGAAAACAAAACTGCAACCTCCATTTCTTAAGCGCCACTTATGAACACAAAATAATTGGTTTAAACCTGACATTTAAGCTTGACGTTTTTGTCCCCTTTCACGCTGAACTGCGAAATACCTTGTATAAATTCTGGAAACAAGCGTAATTACTGCATTTATATAGCCGCTAAAAATGCAAATACTGGAGCAAAATTCGGAAATTGTGAATGCTGCTACAAAAACGATGAAAAAATTGTAGATGTGCCGAACAACACACCCCGAAAATCAACCTCTCCATTCCCGTCTTCATCGAATATATCGATCACTCTTTGAACAAGAGGATTCTGCTGCAGTTCTGGTAGCGACATAAATTCCTGCAATACCACGTGCAAAACTTACACTGACTGTAATATACGGATGAAATGAAGAGAGGAGTGCGTTTAGTTAATATTAACAAAAGATGAGAGCATAAAGTGGCCACTTCATAGTTGACAATAATTCAACTGACAGTCGGCCTGTTAAGCACTAAGCTAAAAAGAAATTGACACGACATAAACGATATGACTCATACTCTACTCATACGCTTGTAAAAAGTTAGCTCAACTTCAAACAAGCATACTTAAGCTCGCTGCGAGCACTACTTACAACTAAACGATGAGAGATAAAGCTCTCGACGTTGATCTACATTAAGCATCGTTTGGAGGTGATTGAATGCATGTATGGTCTTTACAACGACTTACGGTGGCCTACCGATTATCGACCCAGCGCTGCTATCTTTTCAGATAAGTCTGGTACCGATTTGCCGACCCCGGAGGGATGGAGGGCTTGGTGGGCCAGTGGCGCGTGGATCGATCTCATGTGTATTGCAGGGCGCTTCCGACCACTGCAGCACATGCGCCCTTCTCACAACTGAGAACAATCAAAATCTAGAGATAGATAACTTTCCAACGAGATATGAGCATTCTATTTATACCACAAGTAAACTCTGATTTTTTGGCGCCAATTTTCTTTTTAGACAGAGGCTCATATTTCGAACAGCAAAGCGGTTCAACAAGTGGGATTCTATCCAACACAATGCAACGATGCTTCCGAACAAATCGCTGATGACGTTGAAAAAAGAAGAAGAAACTTAAATCCTTTTCTATATGAATGTCATCTCCACAGTCTCTCAAATACTTTACTTATTTAAATACGAGTACCATCAACGCGCAATGATAGTGGTACTCTTTAACAGTCACACTTACCTCTACTGATAGGGAACCGGACCCATCAATATCTAGTTTCTTGAAACGACGTGCAAGTCGTCGAAGCTCATACGCGTCAACTGAAAGCTGTGTAAAGACCATTGGAAAATAGTTACAAAGATTACAAATACTGAAAACAACTACAATGATGCTGAGATATTTGTAAAACTAAGGACTGCAGGTGCCTGTGGAGGGGATCGAACCTCGCTATTACCCTTTTCGGGGACTAACGTATTCATCAACGGACACGCATGATGTGATGGTGAACACGTTACCCCCCAGAAAGGGCAATACGACGCTCGATCTCCGCCGCAAACACCTGCGGTCCGAAGTTCTGCAAATATCTCAGCACCATTGTAGTAGTTCACATCATGCCCTGTCATGAAATAAGAATAGGCAGTAAATAAGAAGTGGTTTCAATGAGAACAATATTTTGGATTTTGCCACATGTGAATCACAGTGACTAGGTAAAACAGTACTAATCGATGAGATAATAACAGCTATTTTAGCGGCTCAAGAAGTAGCGACTGTCCTTATAGTTTTCTTCACGGTTGTCCTCGCTTAAGAATAGAAAACCATAGATTGGTTTAAAGTGAGTACACAACCGAACAATAATGCTGTCCTACACCACTGTTTCACAAAAGAACCACACAGTTAATTCACACGTTTACCACCACATGGCCCTATTTTCAATGCTGAGGGTGCGTAGATTGAACATAAATGCATTAAACACATCTTCCTCTTGGCTATTTATTTTCACTCAACAATAAACAAAAAACGTTATTTTATTTTTTGAATCCCAGTACTTCTTTCATTTGATTCCTTGTCTCACATCTGTCACGTTCGAAAAGTAGGGGATTTGAGTGTGTTATCACTGCCGTTGAAAACACTGCCTTCTTCCCGTCACTGAATGCTGAGTAGATTCTCCCTGAAATCTCTGGAGGATTGTGATAGAGCGCTGGGCAGTCCATACCACAAGATGACGCCGGCCTTCGTTGTTAGTATGGAGGTTTTTCTAAAACTCAGAAGAGGGTGCCTCATTAGCATAGGGCGGGAACGAACAAGCAACCTTGCTTATATGCCGGTATTGTGTTCACCGCTCACCAATATTTATTAGTGATAATAGTACCAATCCTCCCAATCGTTTACCGCCTCATCGTGGCTAGGAGTTCTTGGGTGTAGGGCTGCGATGTACACTAGACTCATCCCTTGGCAGGGCCTCCCAAGCTGAGAAGGACTCCGGCGTTTCCATTAGAAAGCCTAGCTTAGAGTAAACCAATACCAGGATCCATCATCGTCGCGGTATCCAAGTCGCATGGTGGCAAATCTCCGTTTCATCCACAAGAGCGGCGACTGCCTGTGGTGGTGAAGACCTGGGGCAGGCTTTGCTGGGTTGGCCTCGGGATTCCAGGGAACCACAATGGCTTAGCCAGCAAATCTCGGAAAAACGGAGGTTATGCTGGAGTCCGCACAATCAGTGAGGATGGATCATTCAACTATCAAAAATCAAGTAATAGTATCAATCAATGAAGGCGCACTTATGGAGACGAGACTTGGCTCAAACTACTGCGCTTCTGAAGAAGGATAAGGCACTGAAACATTAGCCACGATAAGAAGTTCTTTACAATAACGCCACGTATGAAGGAGCGGAGAACATATTAGTAGTGATGCCGATCATCACGAGCACGGTGCTGCTGGTTCAATAACGCCCCAGTTTAACTAAGCCTCTCATTCCTCCGGAATCAGGAAATTGGTACCTGACTTGTACAGAAAAAAAATCTCTGCAATCCTGTTGGCCTATAGGGACGCTTTAGCCCGACTATTTCAGGACTCCAGGGATAATCGACTCGACCAGTATTCTACGACATTTAGGATAAAATGCAAATCCTCAAGTAGCATCAAAGCCACACGTAAAAGTGGGAAGACCTTAATGGATGATGGATGCGAGGAAACGAATCGAATATAAGAAATGCTGGGATCCGAACAATAGATGCGAAAGTTAGGTCTCATAAAAAATAAAAAAACCTCGTGTACGTTTATGAATGGAAAAAAATAATAAAAGTGCAATATTTTAAAGAAACAGAGAGACAGATGAACAGACTTCAAGACTACAGTAATAGGTTTAACAGCAGACGAAGAACTGCCAACAAGACTTCGAAGTAGGTTCACCAGTACGTATTGTATTCACAAAGTTGCCAAATCCACTAAAGTATCGCAAGCGCAAAAGATTTTGTTATGCCACATTTAGTTATAGCAAGACAATGATCCTGTTGACGATGAGGTTATCTAAACCTTGAGCAAACAGGACGCCCCAATTCAGTGCATAATATTCTTCATGGATGAGACAACTTTAACTCCAGAATACAATGATCCCACCATCGACATGAAAAGGGGGATTCGATAAGGCGACACCATATGGCCAAAATTCTTCGGAGCCACTAAAGAGAATTTCAAGCGGAAACTAGAATTGAATAACACAGGAGTGAGACAATCGACAACCTTCGCTTCTCCTATAACATAACATCCATAGCCTTGAACATCACCAAGCGGAAAGAACGCTATTTCGGTATTGAAAACGACCTTCAGCTTAAATGGAAGGAAACGGTGACGAGAAGTGGATTTGATAACGGCGGATGTACAAAGACCAAAGTCTCTAAACGATCCGCCTACGCATATCGGAACTCAAAAACCAGCACTATGGTACTGCTTAGCTCAAGGGTTTAGGAAAACAGCCATTTACCAAATCTTAAAACGGGTAAAGGAATTGGCGAAGAAGAACATAGGTGTCCCAGATAACTGCAACGAATGTAGTGTTCTTACTTCCATTATGATACTATGCAAGTTCGAGTAATGCATGGTAGGCGTTCCCAAACAAAACCACATGGCAAGGCTAGTAATTTCCAAGCAAAGGAGATAGTTAGTCTGCAGTTAAGACTTATTTCAACGACTGAATATCAGCGATTCTACACCGATGCTGAGATATTTGCAAAACTTGGACCCCCGGGCCAGATACGACTATGGTTACCTTTTCCGGGAGCTCGCGTATTACGTACTGCACCACTAAGGGCCTTGCTTTGCGTCTCTCTCAGCTAGTTTTCCACCCAACGCTGCCATCAGCAATCACCCGTCAGAGATTCTGCCCATATGCGAAGATGTTGCAACTGAGGTGAGGTCGGGGTTGAATGTGTTTCAGCGACGACTACTGGACAAGACCCGTCAGTGATTTCAGGTTAAGTCAAGCAGAAGCCAAGGAAACCACCAAACCGATACGTGCCCCTAAAGACTATGCCGGCTTCGCAAAAGAAATAGGAAATCCCATTAGTCCATGAAGAATTAAACCTGAGAGAATGTGTGCAGTAGATCGGCATAATTCCAACCTTTACATGTAAACTGATGTTACAAAAACAAGAAACAGAAATGATATCCTTAATTTGTTCAGAATAATTAAAGCTAATAAGCCTCCACTCTTCTACAAAGGAATAATATTAAATTACACGACGTAAAACAAGAGAAGTGGTACTTACAATTGCTGCACATCTCCACCGGCAGTGAACTTTCCGCGCCCTGAAATGAATCTCCACCATCTTACAAGACTATCATAACCAGAATGCTTTCGAAAATTCAGAATAGATACTATACAAAAAATGATTATGGAATTTTCATTAAATAAAGAAAAGCTGAAGGATAAAGCTCTCGGCGTTGACCAATCCCTGAGAGATACGCTATGCATTCGACTTCATTAAGCATCGTTAGAGGTTACTGCATGCATGTCTGGCCTTTACAATGAATCTCGGTGGCCTAGGATGTATCGAGTCAGTGATGCTATGTTCCCAGACAGATCTGGTACCAATTTACTGACCCTGGCGGGAAGGAAGGATTGGTGAGCCTGGGGCGCGTGTTGTTGCACCTCCGACCACTGCGCTACACGCGCCCATTAAGGTACTATTATTATTATTGTTATTATTACTGTTGTTACTACCCTTATTACTGCCTTTCAAAAACTACCTTGAAATTTCATTGACAGTTAGTCTTCACACAGTTTACTCACTCGGATACTTTGGATGGCCCGTCTTCACTAGTTGTGCGGGCCCCAGCATAATTTCCACTTTCGGAGTTTTGCTGATTTCTCTTGTGGTTACCTGGAATCCCGAGGTCAACCAAGCGAAGGTCTGCCCCAGATCTCTTCACACAGTTTACTACAGACAAACAACAGTCGATGGCATTTTGAACTCGCGTGTCTGGGTGATGAGATGCCTGAATTGGAAAGCTACACTCACCATATTGTATAACTAAGACCCTCAATGTGCTTCACAAGAAGGAATTCAGCAGACGAAGGCTCGACTACGTAGCAGAAAACTCTAAAGTATCACATTTTCCAATAAATGGACTACAGTAGCTTAATTAACATGAAACGACGAACAAACAACGCAGACCAGAATTCAACGAAGTCTACAATCACAGTGGAGAACGATGCAAAACATTTTAATGTTTCCAAAGACAGTGGTGAATAGAAAACTAGCTCAGAGCAAAGCGAAACAAAATACCCGCATGGTGTGTGGTGAACGCGTTAAACCGCGGAAAGGGTAATAGTGCGTTCGTTCATGATCGCAGACACCTGGAATCCAGAATCTTGGAAATTTCTCACCATTACTGTGGTTGTACCACACAAAATACCACGCGGTGAAAAACTGTAATGGGAGTGAACAAAAGTTAACATTGAGTTTCCAAAGACAGTCATTATCTTGCATGACTACCAAAGATTGCTCCTCACTAACTACATTTGCGCTTTGCTTCTAAATCATATCTGCCATTCTCAAAGTCCGTATCGATATAAATGCTGCGAAAATAAATAAAGCTTAAGTCAAAAAAAAAACCCCTGGAGACCGACACTACCGGGGAAGCACGGTGCTCGCACAATGGAAACAGCCAGTATACTAAATCGCATAAGATTATCGATACTGCCACAACGATGCTGAGATATTCGCAAAACATGGGCCCCGGGCCAGATAGGGTAATCATGGTCCGATCATAGTTCGATCTGACCCGTGACCCAAGTTTTGCGAATATCTTAGCATCATTGTGGTTGCACTTTACATCATACCTTGCCATGAAAATTAAAATAGGCAGTAGAAGGACAACATCATAGATACCTTTAACAGAAGTGTGTGATGGGTTTAATAGTAAGCAAACGAAAATAAGCAATGATGAAGTGATTACGTAAGAGAACGGAAGGTAACAATGCAAAATAGTTCCTGAGAACTTCATCGACAATCAGTGAGCCGAAAGATGGCGCAGACGGTACTGAATAATGACATCTTGTCGATGCACAAAGAAATAAGGAGTAAGTAAAGCACAACATTTAAAATGAATCTCCCTACAACAACAACAACGCTTTCTGCTGCAGAGGAGGTCTGTAAGTACTGCAGAGAAAACGAAAAACCGGGGATGAACGATGGCAGGACGTGGTTAGCACAAGGCACAGGCAGTTGATGAGAGACGGCCGGGCCGCGACAGCACGAATCGATGATGCGCGCTTCGTGTGCCATCTCGAAAGGTGCTTGGATCGGTGAAGAAGCCGGACGTCAGTGTCGAGTCAATACGCCGAGCTCGTTCTTTCACTAAAGACCATCATATTTGTGCTTACTAAAACTGGGCCTTATTTCTAAACGTGAAAAGTTGTCATTACACAAGAGATTCTGGTCCGTGCAGTAGAAGCACAAGAGAAGTGTCGACCGTAGTTACTGACACGATGCTATTTTACTAACGAGGAAGAACAGCGTCACCTTCCAAGGACTCCTTTGTGCATCTTACAAAAATTAACACGATTTTGCATATTTCAAAGTATAAAACGATCTAAGAATCACGAAGATGGTAGTAACACTTACAAAACTGTTACTGAACGTCAACAACTAAATAAAGAAAGTCGTGATGTTGTAATCGTGAATAGTTGTTTCGGGAGGTTCACACTTGGATGGCCCGCCTTCAGTGGTTGTGCGGGCCGCAGCAAAATTTCTATTTTTTGGAGCATTACTGGTTTAGCTAGTGTGGCTTCCTGGAGTTCCGAGGTTAGCCAAGCCAAAGTCTGCCCCAGGTCGTCACCACCGCAGGCAGTCGCCACCCTTGTGGATCAGAGGGAGATTTGCCACCATGGGACCAAATTGATAGCAGGATGGTGACGGATCGTGGTATTGGTTTACTTTTAGCTGGGCTTCCCTAAACCTCCCGATGTAAATCACAGCCCGATACCTATGAACACCTCCCAGCCGCGATGAAGCGGTAAACCGTTGGGAATCTGTTTATTAACCGAACGAAACCTGAGACTTAATCGAAAAACGTGCAGGACTTCGAACAAAATATTTTGGCAATCCGATGAAAAATATGAATTGTGAACCTACAAACCTACATATTTTACCCTTTTTTTATCTTAACTGATCTAACTCCACACCAACTCTGCCGATCCCATCGCTTCTTGCATTCGGTTCGCTTCTTCCCATTTCTATCAACCACGAACGCCTTCGAACATTTCGCATGTGGGTCCTGCTCCTCCTCGAATATTGTCGGCTTCTTCATGAATGTCGTTAAATACCTGGTCTAACCGATTCTCCCTCGAGTTCTAAGACAGCTACAGTAGAGCGTTCCTATTGGATTGCAAGAAAAACTGAATTGTTCCTAGGCAAGACTGGTGTCAATTTCCCGACCCTAGCAGTAGGAAGGACTTCGGGGACGCGAGGTCGAATGAGCACTTTCGACGGCATCGCTGTCACTCGTCCCCTGGACCCATATGCTTTGAAAACATTTGCTACCTAGCGCTAATTTACGCAGATTTCAATACAGAATGGGAGCCCTAGTTGCACAAAACTCGTCACAGCGAAATAAATGGTTACATAATCTATTATGATGGAGAATAACGACTTTTAGATTGTAACACTACGACTACCTATCTCCTCGACTCTGAGAAAAGATCGAAAATAGCAGTGACTAATCAGCAGTGGGAGTGTTATGATACATGACATTTCGATAAGGATGAAGGAAGAGGAAAAGCTTGCCGCCTGGAGGCCAACGACGGGCGGCGAGTGGCCGGCGGCCGATCAATGCCCGGTTGCCAGCTGGCGTCGGCACCGCTTGCGCCGCGTGATCTCTCCGCGTGAACGCGAAGCGACGTCGCGTACACCATCCGGAAAGGTATCCACCGTAGAAAAGGGTTTTCCTAGTGAGTAACGTTTCTGCTTGTTTTCTAGTAACATCAGAAGTTTGAGATAAGATTTTAGGACTGCATGAAACACTTTATTTTCGTTGAAAAAGCACAGATATTTTGCCGTATTTTGTTTTCAGATGTAGCTCCTCGACCACAGATGAGTCAGACGTCTACGGAGAAAGGATATTCTCTATTCAATGCAGTTTGCCGAAAAACGTCTTTGCATAAGCTTCGTATAGTCGACAGGCATCGTGAGAGATTGTTGCTGGTGCCGAGGGTGTCCCGGATCTGCTGATGAGAACCATTAGTTGAGAAAGGTGTTGAAAAAAGGAACACTTCTCTGCTAGGCAAATACAAGTACACTAGTGCTCGGATAATTCCTTGCCTTTGGTATCGATGGAGAGGTGTAGAGACTGCTCCTAAGGAGTAAACTGCATGATTTCCTTGTTCTGGAAGAAAACCACTTTTTGCCCGATATGCGTTACATATGACTCATGCTGAGATAGAGACAGCCCGGTTCGCCAATATGCCCAAAGTTGATCACAGATGCAATTGCATTGTCAGGTGATGGCTGGACATCTTGTACATAGACGATAACTTTTTTGAATGCCATTTAGCTGCTCAGAAATTCTATTTCGAATTCGAATTTACTTTCTTCTCAATTCGTTCAATTTTGCGCTTTATATTCACCGTTGAGGGCAATGCTTGAAATGAAAGCTTCGACATCGAATGTGGAAGCTCTATACCCATAATGAAGTAAATTTTCGAAGGAGAAAACAAACAAGCTGCGTAAATATTGCCTTAAAGGTAATTTTAGTTCGGTAAACTACTGTACCATAAGCGCACTTTATTCAGTACGGTAGCGATGTAGCACGGTGTCATTCTTATCTATAAAAACAGAAGCACTGTTAGATGGTGGTTGGACATCTTTTACACACCTTGAAAAAGTCGAAATTTCAAATTTAGTTTTAAATTTAGTCAATTTTATATACCTAAAACTGTTGAAGAACACGACGAGTACTGAAGTCATACAGTGTGTCACATTTGGGGTTGCAAGGAATCCGCACCGCTCAGATGGCTCCGGTCTTTCAACTTTTTCTAAAGTCGAACACTCCGAGTTTTTCGTTTTTCGCGGTAGATCCCGGTCTGCCCCCTGTCATTTATCATCTTTGGCCCATCTGGTGCGTCTACTCATTGAAGCGGCGTGACTTTCGGATGATTTTTGACGAAGATGGTTTTCATTATTCCTTTTCTCCAAAATGTCCACCTGCAACGGCATCCTTCTTTTGATGTCATCACGATTTTTATATAATTAATTCATTCACAACTTCTACTGAGTTCTATTGATCCGAGTTCATGCTCTCTAAGCTCTCGTACACTCATCTAAGAAAAGTAGATACTTCCAGAAGCGAAGTTAATGTTAAACATTCGGTAGATGTGGAAGGATAGTTACGCTATAGGGACCGTGTAATTTTATCTGTCAACATCATCTCTGTATGGTGTTTGTTGTTGTTGTTGTTGTTGTTGTTACATCAAACCATTTCTAGCAAAGCTTCACATTAGCAGTAAACCAGCGATGGCTAGGTTCCTTCCTATCGGATCTTCTTTCGAACTTTTGCAAATTTGCTGTAACTTTTGCTTGAAACAAGTAATCTTCCAAGCTCGACCAACTTCGACATGGTGTATCGATGAGCTCCCCCTATCCGCTAAGTCGCAATTCATCAGTGTAAACTCTTATTGCTGGTCTTCAGATTCAATCTCATCTTTACTTTCTACGACTTTCCTCTTAAAGATTTTTTCAAACAATCCCGCTAGCGGACACCTGCTTTTCAGAGTTTTGCAAATATCTCAGCATCATTGTGGTCGCATTTTACAAAATACCGTGCTGTAAAAAATTACAGCAGGCAGTAAATAAATGGTTAACATTGTAATCTTGTTAGCATTCTGACTTTGCTGACCTGTCATAGGAAACAACGAAATAATGCCTTACTAAACCGACTTTCACTCAACCTCGGCTTGAATGATTACCGCCATGCGAGGTTAAGTCGTTCGACCAGTGCTTCACTGAAGAAGACTCCATTCAACTACGGCCAACTACAGCGTGAGAGCGAGTGACTGTGGACCATTGACTAGGGTCATCCACCCTCGAGTAGACAAGGACGTAGGGACGTTATCCGAGTAAAGGCTATATAGTAACTTTGTGTAAACTGAACAATTTAGAAGCATACTGGTGGTTCATGCCAAGGTTAGGTGAAGGTCGGTCTAGTAAAGCGATGTATGGCAATTTTAACTTATTATTTTTTGCCTAGTCTTTTTAATGGCAGGGTATATTGCGAAATATAACTTCAATGATGCTGAGATACTTGCAAAACTCCGGACCGCAGGTGTATGCGGTGGGGAACGAACGCGCTATTACCCTTTCCGGGGAGTAACGCGTTCACCACCACACTATGCGGGTCCTTCGTTTCGCCTGTCTCTCAGCTAGTTTTATCGATCTTTTAGAATCTATCCAATATATACCCTGCCGTTAAAAAGAGTAGGCAGTAAATAATAAGTTAAAATATGCAGTCAATTAAAGAACTATTTATTGTGATTTCAACTACAACCTCAGATTGACTGGGTTTGATGCCAATTAGTGCTCCCAGATCACTCATGTTGACGGGTAATTGCTGATGGCAGAGACCGGTACAACTAGCTGAGAGACACGCAGAGCATAGACCTCGGTAGTGCAGTGGTGACGCGTGAACCCTGGAAAGGGTAATCGAAGGTTCAAATTCTGCCTGGGGTCAGCGTTTTGAAAATATCCCAATATCATAGTAACATGCAGTAATCGTTGTCATACTATAACCGGGTCTAGTTGACGGCGTAGGGCATAGCCTGCCAACGGTTTAGCGCCCCGTCGTGGTCGGGAGGGCCTTGGGTGTAGCGCTACGATATACAGGGGTTCATCCACCCAGCGGCCCCTCCAAGCTGGAAAGGAGTCCAACGCTCACATTCGGAAGCCCAGCTAAGAGCAAACCAATATCAGTGCCAGGGACCACCACCGTCTTGGTATCAAACTAGTCGCGTAGTGGAAAATCTTCCTCTGACCCACGAGGGCGGCCATTGCATCCTGTGAGGTGACGACTTAAGGAAAGGTCTAGCTAGGTTGACCTCAGGATTAGAGGAATCCACAACTGAACTGAACCAACAAATGTGAGATGCTTCTTCCATGTTAAGGATGAAACCGAGGGTACCAGTACATTTTCATTACTTATTTTTACTTATTATTTCATTTTGTGATGAAGCCACTTTCTGAAAGCTTTATTTGAATGTTGAAGAAAGAAATCCAGTTCTCGTTTGGCTTTTCTCGTGTAAATTTTATATATTCCGACTGTCTGTTTAACAATTCAAAGCAACTGCTCCTCTCTTCTTGTGTCGAAAAGACGATGAAGCAGTCCTCTATATATCGACAGTAGAGTAGTGCTCGGTGATTGACATCTGGAGCTTCCACCGTAGAAATAAAGATGATGACAAGGCTTGGAGCTAATCGCTGTCTCATGGCCAACTCTGATTTGTGCAAAATATCTTCGTGACCAGCTAAAGATTAAAGAACTAAGACACCGTTTTAATAGACTCATTAACTTTTGAGTCATTAAGCTATACATATTCATTTTGTTTTCATGTTCATGAGCACCTCGCGAAGAGATAAATCTTCATATCAGAATATCTTTGGATAGAATTTGAACTTCACATGCACAGTGTTACGTCTTATGCAATGTTATGTGTAATCTCATTTTTGGGCCTAACATCTTCATATTCTCTTTATTTGCGGGATGCATAGCAAATTCAGCACTGTTTCCGTGTCTTAAGAATCATAAGAACTCTCCATGACGAGTTCATGGAAACCACTGGAATTCAGTCGTTGGTTGGTAATACTCATACGAATTAGTTAAAAAGGACTTCCTTTATAAAGAAAATTAAACCCAATAATAGTCAAATAAGCGTTGAGATCGAGACACCACAAAAGCAAGTGAGTGAAAAACTGCGATGAATCAAGTAAGTAACGACACTAGGAAGAAGTTTGATGCCTCATAACAAAGCTGTCATATAGTAACATAAGTAGGTAGCAACATAACTAATATGTACACCCTAAATTTGTCGGCCAAAGATCCTGCAAATACTTGCGTAAACTGACTTTCATTTAATCTCCACATAATGTAATAAGCAGGGTTCGGTCTCATTGATCAGTTAACACGAGGTTGTTGTAATGATTTTCCATTCGACTAACGTTATGTCGCTGTTGCCTTCTGCAAAGTCGGAATGGTTCCTGTCGATGGTCCACTGTCGCTCGTCCACCCATCTTGATATAGGAATTCGTGTATCGAGTCGGATTTTCGTGAGTGGAGCACCACTCGAATAGAGTAGCTTCACTTTTATAAAGTAATATGCTCCCATAAGTATTTTATCCCCAAAATTCATAAGCCATTTGCTTACCGAAAAGTCATCTTCCATTTCTCGCCGAGACCAGCCAGCATCGTCCACTTTGTGCTGGCAGCCACGTGTTTGAGTGGCGGACGAGTTTCGACAGGTCAACAGGCGGGCTACAACTAGGTGCCATCGCACGCAACCTTCAAGCGAATTTTCCCCCAGGCGTGTTGTGTTCAGTCATGTGTAATTGCTTCATCACTAATCTACGGCTTTATTTGTGCCCGAAATGAAGCCAGTTACTTAACAATACGACCAGCAATCTATGACGAGTCTTTGAATAAATTCCTTTCCTGAAAATGTGTGCGTACTTACTGTACCTTATTTCGAGGACTCCTGTACTCCTATTGGTCATAGTGTGCTAGAAGAATTAGAGAAAACGTTGCTACGTTGTTATAGTGGTTGTTCCTTGTTCACCAGATAATTTTTAAACGACATGTTTACTTTCTCTTAGTAACCGTTACCGTTAACACGTTCATTTCCACGTTTCCACTGCTTCTATTTCTTTGAAATTTTGCTTCGCATGCAGCTTCTCCAGTTGTTCTCTTCCCTTTGTTCCAAAAGCACCCAGTTATCTTCATTATTCTCAATCTTTAGGTTCTGTCTCATGTGCTCAAATTTCTCAGACTTTGCACTTGTTGCTACCTATTTGAAAGCTATTTTCACGTACTACTATTGCCAGTCTTCATGTGTACTTGCTGTTTGGTTTAGTATTGAAGAGCTTCGAGTCTTGTTTGCGTAACATTCTCCCGTCCGCTTCACATTGAGAATAAGCGGCTGTCACGGGACTTTATGTTCTTTGGTGAACTAATCCTTGTCAGAAATTCCAATTTTTCATTTTTGTTGCCTCTCAGCCTATAAAAGTGTGGATTCTATCCTTCAATTAATATTATTCTCAAATTTCGTAGGATTAACAAGTGGCTACATGCTGAGTTATAAGCAAAACTAGGGACCTCAGGTGAGGCTTCAAATCCGCGGTTGCTCTTCCAGAGGCTCACTTACTATCCACCGCACCAACCGGGGCCCTTGCTTTGTCTTTTTCTCAGCCCGTTCTTACTCTATCGATGCTGCCTGCAATCATCCGTCAACGGGAATGATGTGGGAGCACAAATCGCCATTGAACACAGTTAAGTTGAAGCTGCAGTGTAAATCGCATTGTTTTAACTTCTATTTACTACCTATTCTCTTTTCATGGCAGAGTATCATATGAAACCCAGCCGTTCGAAGCCCACCAGAGGCTCCGAGTTTTGCTCATATTTCAGTATCCTTGTAGTTATATTTCACTAGTACTCTGCCGTGGAAAAAAATAAAAATTTAAACATTGTAGTTTCTACCAGAACCGTTAACGCATAGTTTTTTTTGTAATGCATTCCTCGAGTTGTTACCGTCTATTGTGCGCCCTAGTTTTATTGTTATTTTATTGTTTTCATTACATGGTCCAACGTCATGTGTACAGCTTCATGTGGATTCCAGCTTTTCTTTCACTCCACTTCTTCCCTCGCATACACTATCTACGAAGGTTCTCGAACTTTTTTCTCGTTGACTAAGTTGCTCCTTTAGGATTCTTTCATCTTTGCACAGATGTCGTTGAGTTCTGATAGGGCTGATTCTTCCTGAAATCTTGACACAATCGTGTTAAGACATGCCTACATGGACTAGGGGGAGTGAGCTTGTCTCAGATAAGTCCGGAACCAGTTTTTCTACCCCGGGAAGATGAGAGGCTTGGTAGACCTGGTATGGTATCGAACCAATAGTTAGGTACGTTGTGCCGTCACTGTAATGAGTGGAATCACTACCATTGCTCTATGCACACCCTGACGTTGGATTTGCGGATATAAAACACCAAAATAAACTCAAAATGGTATCAAGTACTTCCATTAATGAAAACTACTTTTTCTACTTTCGAAAAGCCATAAAGTTCCCCTGCGACGAAAAATGACGAAAAATTTCTTGCATTCAATTCTACTAGCTACGCAAATCCGCGCGGGAGCCTTATTAGTTAAAAAGCCAGGAGGACCTTGCGACGCACGACCTAGAATAGGAGAGGCTGGGTGCGAAGCTTCCTGGATTTATTAAATTATTAACATATCGTTCATAAAATCCCGGATAAGCCTCTCGCTCAATGTTAGTCTTGGAGTTCCTTAATGGAAAGTATCATAAAGAAATAGATTACATCTTAGTGAATCGAAGCTCTCACCTAACCATTTTCACTGTTGTTCTGAAATTCAACATTAAATCGAACCACCACATTTTTGCGCTAGTTTCTTTTCATTATGAAAATCGAGGAAACCATAAAATTTTGGAATCTAGGATTCTAGGACCTCAAAACCGTTTTTGGTTTTGATTCGCCCACTTATTGGCTTCCAGGAAGATACCGTTGTTGACAATATAGATGAGGAATGTAATTAGTTTGTCGAATACTTCCACGATAGTGATAGAGAGGCATAGAGTTTGAAACTCACTAAGAGACATCTGCCCCTGAAACACTTGAGCTCATATGACGATATGGTATCGCACGAACTGCAAGCAAGCACCAACTAGTATTCGAACTTTACGAAGCACTCCATGAAGCTGTAAAAGTTGACTCTTCACACGTAGTTCACCTTCGTTGACGAAAGAAGATCACGCAGGACGTCCGCTTTCATCAGTGTTCATAACTACTACAGGGAATCTGTTGAGCAATCTGTCGGCTCTTCCCTTTATGAAATAGTTCAACAGCTTCTAAACACAGCTTTGTGACGACTTTTAGTTGGAGCCAGCGGTTTTTGTCATCCATGTGTATGGTTGACTGTAAGTCACTCCTACTTTGTCCGCGTAGGAGAAGAAAGGAGCACTTTGTTAGGGATTATGGAAGCTGTATCATCTAGGAGAACACCAAGGGTAACATGATCGGTATCCTCGCAAAAAAAGTCACTTGTGCAATCGAAATCCTAGATTTAGTGGAATTCTCAAAGACCGCTTTACTTCTAGTTGCTCTCGACTAGTGGTACAATCCCTTTCAACACAGCATTTCGAATTCCTTTCACTTCCCACGAATTACGCTAACTGAGTGCTTGTTTGGGCTTTTTACTAAAAAGAAATAGCTTCGCTCAGTTCAGTAGTTTTAAAGTTGCGTCGACCAACAGCTTTCGCCTCCGCAAGTTTTTGGTGGAAGTGAATTAGAGCGTGGCACTGGAGAAGTAAATTCCCAATAAAACATTGGTCATTCTCGGCCGGAAGATTTCCGACTAAACCTTTTCTTCGCGTACCCTAGTTCTACGGCAACCAACGTGTAGAAAGGTGCGGTTTTTGTTGGAAAGGCTATATAAATAAGAAAAGGATAAAGCTCTTGGTGTTGCTCAATCCTTGAGGGGTGCGCCATGCGTTCGATTTCATGAAGCATCGTTAGAGGTGATTGAATGTATATCTGTCCATTGCATGGAGTCGGGTTTGCCTACCGATGCATCAAGTCAGTCCTATTATCCACCCGGACAGTTCTGGTTTCAATTTGCCGACCCTGGAAAGGTAGAAGTCTTGGTGAACCCTGGGTGCGGGATCAAGCGCATTTGTATTGCAGGACACCTCTAACCACTGCGCTGGGATGGCAATGTAGTGTTTTTAAATATAGAGTCCACAATGTTATATTTTTTTTATTTCCTGCCTACTATAATTTCGCGGCAGGGTACTAAGCGAAATACAACCAGAACGAGCGCGTTCGTTCCCCACCATAGACACCTGCGGTCCAGAGCGGTCCAGAGTTTTGCAAATATCTCAGCAACGTTGTGGTTGTTTGTGGTTGTATTTCGCTTAGTACCCTGCCGCGAAATTATAGTAGGCAGAAAATAAAAAGGTATAACATTGTGATTTCAACTACAGCCGTAGCTTAACTGGGTTCTATGCCGATTTGCGCTTCACAGCGATCAACCCCGCTGACGGGTGATTGCTGTGGCAAAAAGATCGATAGAAATAGCTGAGAGACAGGCGAAACGAAGGACCCGCTTGGTGTGGTGGTGAGCGCGTTACTCCCCGCAAAGGACAATAACGCGTTCGTTTTCCACCATAGACATCTGCGGTCTAGAGTTTTGCAAATATCTCAGCAACGTTGTGGTTATAGAGACCACAGTTAAGAATAAGTTGGAGTACATGTAGGGCTAAACGGTGTTGGAGTGTTGAATTACGGTGCAAATTCGAAATAGAACAGAGCGAAACGCCTATGACGAATTGCTATAGAGGTTTTCTTATTGCGTCCCTCGCTTGAGGTAAACGAAAAGCACCAATCATTTTGCTTAAGACACCTTTAACATTTTAATTGAGGGCTACCCACTTGCATCTCACTAGTATTTAGAGGTTCTATGTATACTAACGAATAACGTACTGATCTCTTTAACAGGTGTAAAACATATTTATGAATGTGCCTCTTATGCATAATAATTTTCAGTGAATTTACTGCAAAATATTAGCCGAATTGACAACCTACATGTATTTAAACATATCAACCCACGTGTCGTATTATGTGGGACCGAATGTGGGAAAGCAACGGAAAATCAGCAGCAGGGACCCCCAATCCCTATATGGTGGCTTTTTGTATAGCTTATAATGCCCATCCAGCACTTTGGTATATCCGACATAGTCCTAGGACTAATAGGATGAGTTCTCTCTAATGAAACAACTACATGAAGAGAAATATGACAATCGTTGAAATAAACACAAAATGTTGTCACACTCGCTTGTTGTTCTTCCGTAATTTCTTCGATATTTTTAATTTATAAATTGCCTTGAGGTTGCCAAGATTATTGCGAGCTCAGTTTTTGTTATATCCCTTTAAATGTTAACTCTATTCATAATGAACCTGAAAGAGCTAGCGGCGTTTGGCGATGTGATCATATCTCAGCATTTAGACAATACTTGACCCATTTTTCTTCGGAAGTCCATCGAACTACTACTTATCACAAAACCATTTGAGCGAAAAGTGAAAATCTTTGTGGAAGAAACCTTTAGATAATCCCAAATACCTTCACCGACTTCAATAAAGCTTGATTAGATTAGTGAACACTGTCCAGCATAGAATTTCCAAATCCTGTCAATAATTTCATTGCTCATTTCACCTGTACGCTGAGTGCTTGTCGAGTAACTCGTGCAAACATAGGTGTATATTTATTGGTTCCTGTTACACGACAGAATTGCACATTTGGGTTATCATGATTCAGTGGGCTAACTGAAGCAACACTTTTTAAAGGATCTTCACGTAGAAATCTGACCAGAGGATTGCTGGTCTTCCTTCTCCGCGCATGAAATCCCATGAGAGTAGGCCGCTAACGGCTGTTCTCCAATGGTTGTCTTTAAGGTGCATCACATCTATATGCCACCTTTTCAACTTGGCCCATCGTCTTTGGTATCTGTCTGTAGACAGAATTTTCAATCCTTTTTTCACTTCATGATAGGGTTCATTCATAGCTTAATCCTGTCGAAAATGAGTGGTCATTCATCCTGCCTGTATGAGGTACACACCTCCCAGTGGTGCATTAAGGCAGAAAGAATCGCAGAATCTAAAAGGTGGGCAGTGAGTCGGATGTTCTTTGTTCTGTTATCGGCAGTCCCAATGATTCCGTAAGTTTCAGAGTTGATCACTTCTCCTTGTTTACCTCTGGAGCTAAGTCATTATTCATATTGACTTTCCCACTGAGATACATAAGGTCTCGACTTTCAGAGATATTAGTTCGGAAGAGTGTGGGTGGGGTATAAGGAAAGAGTTTGTTTGTTGTGAACATTATTTTCTTTAGCTTCAATTGATAGCCAGCTTCTGTAAAAAATGTCAAAGTCGGGAATCCATTCGTGGGAAGTGGTTGGTGTTATAAGAAAGCCATCGGCAAAGCTGAGGTACAATCGTCGCCCTTGAACTTCCATTTCCGTGTTATCCAACTTAAGTTTTTCATATTGAACTATAGATGACAGCAAATAATTTTCGCAAAACAACATCACCTTTTTAGACCATCGTTTTTTGTTTACAACTTTGTCCGAGAAGAGCGAAATTCTGGATCCTAAGCCACTATAGAGCTAATCAAGGATCTTTGGTTATTAATAGCAGATGCCCCGACTGTCTAAACCTTCCATACTATACTACGCTTGCCTTTTACTTCATTCGAAAGCCTTTTCAAGTTATTGAAAGCAAAGTAGAATTCGTTTTTGTACTCTCATAGTACTCGATGAGTTTTTTTTCTGTCAGATATTATTTGTGTTTGTCTCATTGCATTCAATCTATTCTCTGAAACCCTACTTATTCGAATAAATGCCCTTTACACACTACTGTTTAATACTGTTAAGCCTAAACCTAGTTCGTAGGCTATAGATCACTGACAACAGGCATATTGTGTTATGGGTGCTGATGCCGTGAAGGTATTCGTTTCGTGCAACAGCACGATCCTGCCATTCTTCCAGTGATCCAGAACCTTTTGTTTTGATTGCGAAAAACTGCGGCAAAAAACAACCAGAAAGGATATATTTAAAATTAATACGTACTGCTCGGGACGCGTTTATTAAAATGCTTTTATATGAATGTGTTTTATGGGTTAAGAGAAATGTAAAATGGCTATAGGAAATGCATAGTAGCGGGAGGGATAATAAAATGGATAAAGCTCTCAGCGTTGGTTAACTCGTGAGGGATGCGCCATATATTCGACTTCATTAAGCATCGTTGAGGGTTATTGAAAGCAGATCTGCCGTTTACAATGACTCACGGTGACCTACCGATGTATCAAGCCAGTCCTGCTATCTTCCCAGACAAGTCTGGTACCAATTTCCTACCTCGGAGGGATAGACGGCTTGGTGGCGGGATCGATTCCACGTGTGCGTTGCAGGGCTCCTTCAGCTACTGCGCCACATGCGCCCTGCAGGAGAGATATGAGATATTTTCTATAATAATCTGACGCGATTTACGACAGGAGTGGCATCGGTGTGATAAACTCTTTGATTTCACACCATGTGGTTTGCTTCGATATGACACTTTCTGCCTGGAAACTCTCACATTCAACTTTGAATGGAGTGCTTCCAGAATTATGAGTTAGTAAAGAGCTTCCTGTTGCCAAGAAAAAATCGGGCAGCTTCGCTTCCTGTTGATCTCATTGCAGTCCGTGGACCGATGCGAAGTGCTTGAGATATTCTCCTGAAGATATTCTTGGCAATGATGTCGCCGTCGATAAGAATGGAAAAGGAACGATTTTCCTTGCAGGATTTCCTAGTTCATATCAAATGTCTTGTTCATATCTCGTTTTTATCTTCATCGTAACTTAATGTTGGACTATAGACAGCGAAGATTGTTGTTAAGGGCAGTCGTCTACATCTTTTCAACTGCAAACTTTCTACTCTAGTCGCTAATTTTTCAAAGAAATAGACGACAGTTGTAAAACACATTTTGACGAAGACCCAGACGCCCTGTTTTCTCTGTTATCGCGCGTTCCGACAAAGATTTGTTCGCAGATTCCATAAACGGCGGTTAACGAGCGAAGTCTTCTTGTCTTGGCCATTACAGGCGTTGTGACGCTCAATATTCTTATCGCGCATTGTCCCCAGGACATGATCATATGTAATCGAAAATCTCCACGCTTGATCTTTGATATTTTAAAAGTCTAGAAGAGCTTTGAAATGATAGTAATCTTATGGTACTAGTCTTACACTCCTACCAAGTCCTAACAGGTCTTTCCCAAATTGGACGTGGAAATTGCTTGATGAGGACACCAAAAACCATCTCAAATTCATTTTCCGGCCACTTAAGATCGGCGTGTAGGATACAATCCGCGTATAGGCGAACATGGTTTTGGTTCTGCGTTTACACTCTTTTCGCTAGGAGCGCCATATAACCTCGCTGGAAACCGGTTGGTCATCCTTTGACGAGAGAGGTCGTGAGCCAATTTCATAGACGTAAAAACTGGAATAGTTGATGATAACAAGGCGAATTTAAAAGTCACACACGGAAAGATGCTAGCGCAAAGCCGATATTTATAACTGATGCGTGATCAAAAAAGATTACCTCTTGGGAATTGCAGATTTAGGCGTGATATGAGAGAGAGAGAGAATTCCCTGCTATAGAATATATCGCCCAGTTGCTTGAAATTAATCCAAAGGTTTTTAAAGGAAAGTACGAGAATTCGAATCATCCCGTCTCCCATAAGTAAGTAAAGGGTTTCCAATTCAAATTGCTCCCATCTAAAAATAGCCTAATGTAACCTAGGGAAAGGCCAAGTTCCATTGACATTGTTCCTTAAAGTGCCCTTCTAAAGCGTTTTCGCCATAACTATGTGATGGTAACGTCGTTGTCGTTTTCATAAACACTGGTTATGAGATTTCACAACAGCACCGAACGCGTAGTTCAACGATCCTCTGTAGTCTTTTGTGAAGTTGCACCACCCATTGCATTCAAAACACGAAGAGCCCGCCCCTGTCCCACGCCACGCAGCACTCAGTCCTGATTTCTCCCCTCTTGTTTCACCCTGACGTCTTTCCGCATCGTTATTTGATTCGAGCCGCATCTGCCGGTTACTTGCCTTTATATCGAACTCTTATTTAGTGTAATTACTGCAAAACAATGGCTTTGTTGATGGACCTATGACAAATTATGTGGTTAATTTACAAAATATTCTAATCGAACTACGTCTCGGTGGAAGTGTTCTTCATTGCGCTAGAAAAATTATTGGAAGTAAGCCGCTTTGTGGGAAGCGTGCCATTTCGATATCAGCAAGCGTCGCACTTTCCCATTATGATTCATAGCTTTTACGATAACTCGACAGCGTTCAGCAATGATAATGTGAAATGTGACCTGGAAGTGGTCGGCTTGCAGGCGACGCAGAAATTTGGAAGCCACGATAGGTGCTACAGTGAATAATTTCTCCAATGACCATTGCGGTGTTTCTAAGCCTGTCCTTGGGTCGGTGGTATCGGGAAAGAAGGAAATTACTTCCATTATTTCATTCACAAGCACATTGACTGCATTTTGACTGCAATTTGGTGAGCTTCAAATCCTATTTTGATATCATTCTGTGTACTCCTATATGCTTCCACATAGTTAACTTGGAATCAGATAGTAGACAGTATGTTACAATAATTATACTTATAAAATGGGTTTGAAAACGTAATATTTCTTTTCAATCGACAGTATCTTGTATTTGAGTGTTAGTCAACTAATGTCTTTTGATCTAACCCATGTGCCAAATGTAGAAACATTTTATATTTTCTGTTATGGCTTTATGTAAAAAGAGAATTTAAAGTGATAATAGTCGTGGACGTAAACATTGGTGAAGAGCTGTACCTGCTACGCATCAATGGATCTCCTTCGAAAGACTTTAATTTCAACAGTTTAGTGCAGTAAAACTGCCAGCCGTAGTGTGCAGTCTCCCAGACGGCTAACTCTGGTCGTCGTCCGGTATGGGTTCGGGTAACGAAGTAACCATCTCGTTCCACCCTCTTCGGCCCTTGTTGAGTAGAATTCTGCAGTAAGTTACGAGGCACACCTATGGATCATGAACAGCAGCAATTAGTTATTTGGATGCGTTGAATGTAGTTTATATGTGGAAATTACCAGTTAGGACAGAATGCTCTTAGGTTCTCTATTACATGGGAAATTTAAACAACTGGATATACGAGCAATCAGGAGGATTACTGATGAGATGGTAGTGTTGATGGAGAATGCAGAACTCAGCACCTGCATTGTAAGGTGCTGATCTATGGATTTCAAAACCGTCTAAATCTATGCTAACCTCTGTTCATTTAGCAAAAAACGCCACACCCGCTGTCCCACTTACTTCCGTAACATCACGCTATCGATAACCCAAGTTTATCTGCTTCTGTTTCATCTTTTTTCCGTGATTCGGAAACATGGTACTATTTTGTTGCAGATTCTTTATTCTGTAAAGAGGAATTTTGGTAGATAGGCTAAAATTACTCGTGTAACATATTTAGCCTAGGACGACAAATGGGCATAGTTCCCGAACAGAGACACTTTTTATGTCTAATTTTCACGTTGCTCAAATTTTTTCATTCAGTTAGTGCTCTCAGAGTACGAATATTTTATCTTCTTTGTTAAATTCTTGCATATGGAAGTTTTAAATTGCATAGGCCTGTTATCGCCATGTTTATGCCGAATTGATGTTGTTCTCCGGTGTTGTAATGGAGCTCTGCTATTATGCAACCATAAGGGAAAGCAGTGAAATGCGTCAGACTCTGACATGAAGGGCCTGACAGCAATGCTTGTGAGAGCAGTGTTGTGACTTGAAATATCCAGAAACGGAAGAATCTATCATCCATCCCGAATAAGTCCATTGATATGGTGGGGATTCCTCATTAGCATCATCTGCTAGTGCTGTTCGTACATTTGTGAATGATCTTTGTGTCATCAACGGCTCCAACGATGCTTTCATGAGTATCGTATTATCACGTCAAATCTTTTATTTCGTCTGATTTTCTTTTGTCGATTCATTTGTAATTTTTTCAGTTTACGCAGTGGATGCGACACCTGCACTATAGCGAGAACCTTTCAAAATCTAGTGAGAAGTGAAGGAAATTTATTTATTTTCCAGAAGTGTCGCTTCTCGAAAATGTCGGAAGAAATAAAACGAATTCGTTTCCCGAAGGACGCCAAATCCCGGCGGGTGAGTCTGCTTTTCTTCTTCGTTGATTTTTTCATAGACACTGGACTTTTTGCGTTGTAAATAAGGTCATAGCGAAGCCGTCGTTCACCACCACTATCCAGGAACAAAATGCGGATAAGAAAACCCCATTTTGGTCCAATGGTAACTGAAATTTAATGTTTAAAGGTAACTGAACGGCAAACGAAATAGTTTTGCGATTTTAGATAACTAAATAATTAAATCTAAGACTTAGCCGTTCTCGTTTTTTCCGTAGATTTTTTTCGAAAAGAAAAAATTTCTGTAACTTTTTTTCTGTTAATTTATCTCCTCTAGTTCCATTATTTGAATAGAAAAATTACTTTAAACATCAAGGTATACTGGACTGATGCCGACAGAATTGAGAATTGGTAGGACCATATCTGTAATAACCCTGGGATTGTTCAAGCTGAGATTCTGAAAGTGTTTACCTGAGAAGATTGCGTATCAGTTTGACCTTTCAAGTTCTGAATAAGGCGAAATCATCGAGAGGCCGACCAGTATTGAATAAATTATTCACAACCTTGTATCTTCTCAAGAAGAAAACACGAAATTGGGGATTATGCCTCTTAGTAAGATGCGACTATACTCCACTTATTGAACCAGCCTTTAGATCTAACGATAGCCCGGGGCTAGAATGTTTTGTGAAAATCGTGATAGACAGTTGACTCTTTAATTGTAATGGCCTTTTAGTCATGTTACGGCTAGAACTTCCGATATTGGAGTAGTCCTTATACAGTGGCAAATTTGCACGATAGTTGGTATGAATCCTGATAGTTCTTATCCGATTGTGGTTGGTTCTTCGCTTCCTTGAAGAAGTCTTAGTAGCTTTCAACATGATAAATGGGTTGCGGAGCACCCTTTTTGCACGAATACTGAATTTCTTCAATTAAATAAAAAAGATAGATGCAGGGAAATGACGACGGGAATAAAAAAGAAAAAAAAATCCACGGAGAGTGTGAATGATTGAGTATACTTTCGGCTTTTATCCTAATTTTTCTGTCTCTTCGTCTACTTTTGTCTTTCGTGTTCCTAACAACCAATATTTACAACTGTATGATTCTATGCCTAAATCCTATCATGGATGAACAATTTCTGGTCTATAATATTTGTAATATCTGGTTATCGTTTTATTTTTATGGGACTTATGTCCTAGGCTGTTAGTATTATCAACATTTTAAAGCATTAGTTTTATCGTTCCAACATAACCCTGATGTTTAAGAGCATTCGTAAAACCAAAAAAAGCAATTACTCGCTTATCAGTGAAACAAGGCATTAAACTAGAATGGACTAAATAATTCCAGCTATGTGTGTTTTCTACTCTAGTTATCCTATGTCCAGTTTACAGAACTGTAACATTCAAGCAATTTAAGTAATAAGACCTTACACATTTTTTGCAGCCATTTCTTTAATTGTGTTTGTAATCAGCAGGCTTTCCAAAATGAATGGATGTAGAAGTCCACACTCCATCCATTAACGCTCTCTCATGATGACAAATTTGAGGTTGAACTCGACTGAGAGTGCCGTGTATTTGTCCTGAGATTTGCAAGTAGTCAGAGGGGAGACCCGTCCCCTTTGTGTTGCATTTACTTATGCCTTACTCATGTAATCACGTTATACATACGTTCGTCGTTGTTTTATGCCTATGCGGATTGTATTTTACACAGACAAGGACAAGGTATCCGTGAATATACCAATTTGCATAGCAGTTCCAGAATGGCTAGGAGTGGGTATTCTCGCTAAAAACACTGTAAGCAAGACGATTTTTCGTTTCTTTAATTTTTCAATTTTCTTAAGGAAAACCTTCATGTTCCTCGAATACCTTAGAGGAGCTAAGACCGCTGGGGTTTCTCTGCCTTACCATATTGCTTGACTGGAACACTCTCGAGTTACTCGACCGTTAACATTTCGCCACCTCATATGGAGTTATGTGGTGCGAAAATAATGGCGCTTTCAGCGTTAAGCTAACATATTTCACTTCATTGGTTGTCTGCTTTATTAGTTGAACTAAAAACAATAAGAAAACATAGATCTTTCCCAATAAGTTTTTTTTAACAAGTTTTTATTCAACAAACATGAAGTCTAGGTTTTCTAGAGCCACGGAACTTGTTTTTTCCTTTTTTCTTTTTCTTCTCTTTGTCTACTGAAGATCGTACTTTGAGCGCAAACGCAATTGAACAATTAAGTTTTGATGCAGCAAAACACGCTCGTATTCCCAATGTATTATTCGCCTTTGCGGCTTCCGCACTTCCGTGGGAAATTTTAAAAATTTAAATTTCGCTCCCAGTTTTTGGGAATTTTACCTCCAAACAAATTTAAACTCAAATAAATTGTTTTATAAAATTTACGTATACCCCGAAGCGATGAAGTAAATCCTCTTCTATCAACATATGTAATTCCCAACCAAACAAGTCTGGTCGTAAAGAAATCGTTGTTAGTTGGCGAGAAACCAGTTTATATATGTATATATACCAAGCAATATGGTAAAAGAACTGTAAGGCACATTCCGTAATCTTTCTAGTGTCACCGCTTTTGAATGGTCCCACTAAGAAGTTGTTTGAAAAATATGGTTTTCTACCAGTTCTAGTTTACACTTGTCAAGCAAATTATGTTTTATGCATAATTGACAATGAGTGGAAGTTGCAAAACTACCCAAAATTTGTGATACAAGCACAATGATACTGAGATATTTGCACAACTCCAGACCGCAGGTGTCTGCGGTGGGGAACGAACGCGGTATTACCCTTTCCGGGAGCTAAAGCGTTCACCACCACGCCATACTGGTTCTTCGTTTCGCCTGCTTCTCAGCTAGCTCTATCGATCTGCTCCATCAACAATCATCCGTCAACGGGAAACCCAAAATTAATTAATAACACATGCGCCACTAAGCTTTACTTTATATTGCGGCCGCTTGGAAGTAAGTGTAATTTTTCACCGAGGGCGGTTTACGCTGAGATAAATTCATGTGGCCCACTTGCCTCTTAGAAGTAGCAGCGTTCTTTTGTTGTAGTTTTCGCTGTACCAATTCGATTCTCCTGTGTTTTTATGTTGTGGATTGTACTCTGTGTTCTTCTATGCTTCTCCATGCTTTGAAACATCACTCACCTGACAACTCTTGTATGTGAAGGAAGAAGCTCGCTTGTCATTCTAACACATTACTTTTAGTCAGGTTTTGTTACCTGTGAAAAGTTTATTTTGGTTTTTTTCACTATGTCATTCTTATCCGTAGATTCCACACGACGGCTATGAAGCATTATGGGTACCGGAGATGAAGTCAACATCGATTAGGGGTTAAACATTAAATTGTTTGGATTGACATGAATGCTACAGAGGAAGTAACACTTAGAGTCTGGTGTGAGTGGATTTCTATTCATGTGTGGGAAAGGGACAGATCAGCCGGCATGGGTTGAATTCAACTTATATCGAACTCAATGAATGACAAGCATCAAATAGTTGAGGAAGTCACGCGGTTTCGGTGTCAGATTCTAAATTTATGCTTCATTTTCCGTTGAGTAGTTCTGGAGAGTGAACTTTTTGAATTTTGTTCAGTACTCGCTAACGAAGAATCTGAAGTGCATCTCATAATAACGACGAGTATGATGACAACGGTGTTGATCGTAGAACCGGTGGTTAGTCAGGCAATACCATGCCTCACGGCCGTTGAATTTTTAATTGTATTTTATTTGGAATTAGGCTAGCCGCTCGTGATTCGGCGCCCAGAGCCTATATATTTTATGGCTAATGCTTGCGAATGCAATAGTTAGAGGTGCCCTGCACTGCTCTCGGCTTCAATCCTGCTCCCCAGGATAATCGAGCCTTTCACAGTCAATATGTAGGTCAGAAATGCACTTAGTCACTTTTAACGAGGCCTGATTAAGTCGAATGCATGGTGCACCTACCAGAGATTATTGATAAACGCCGAGAGATTTATTTAATACTTGGGAACTTCTTGTAAAAAAAAAGCAAGCACATATAGGCAAGAGAACAATGTATCCTGAGAGCTTTTGAGGAAGTAAAAAAATTTGCTGGTCAGTGCCTTCAGATAAGAATTGTTTAACTGTTATCATTGTTTGACTTAGCACATACCATCCTCTTGACTCCAAAGCAGATGACAAGGTACAGATTTAGGAGGGTGGTACCTCAGGCTTCGGCTTTTTTAACACAATTTGTGCTGTACTAATGCGCACATGTTGGGAACTGTAGGCTATTGTGATGGTTGTAATAGTAGGTAAATTGTGTGTATAAAGGATAAAAGGAAAATCTATCGGCGTTCCCTGAGGGATGCGCCATGCACTCGACTTCACTGAGCATCGTTTGGAGGTGACTGAATGCATATCTGGCCTTTACAATGACTATTCGTGGTCGATATATCGAGCCAGTGCTGCTACCCTCCTAGACAAGTCTGGTACCAACTGGCTGACCCCTGAGGCATGGAAGGCTTGGTGGGCCATGGGCGCGGAGATCGATTCCACGTGTGTGTTGCAGGGCGCCTCCGACCGCTACCAATTTGTGTGTACGAAGAGTATAATTGTGCTTATAGTGGGCGTTAATAGCATCTAAAAGGTCTCGATCCAAAGAACTGTAGGTTGTGATGTCAATGTTTTTGGGTATAACGTTTATGTAACGAGCGATTGAGAAAAGGAGGTGAATATGCAGTGCTTCCAGAGATGCACTCTATCATCGACGAATACGCAGTGTGTACGCATTGTGGTTTTACAGAGTACAATCACATCTACGCAAGTTTCCCCAGGGTTTTGTCATCTTGTTGTCGCGTTTGACTGCCCTCCGAATTCGTACCATTCGTACCACACTGTGCAAGTGCAACAAAGATCTTAGTACCTTGCGATGGATTTAAATCCACGCGATAGAACAATTCTTTCTACTTCTGTTCAGCAAACACGAGGTTTTCAACGGGATACATTGGTACTAAAATGTCTTCTTGCAAAATATTAAGTTTAGATAGTGGCTTTCATACATAAGGCATATTTGGTACAAAATCTATGGCAGATCTGGTAAGGCTAGTACAAAAAAGTACGAAAACAAAAACTCTCCGTGGGAAAGTAGACGGCAAAAGGCAATACGTATGCATTTGCTTCAATTCATAAGGTCGTATGCGTTAATTGATTGGTCTAGAATGAAAGTTGCTTGAGAATATCTACCCTAAGAGTGGAAGAGTTGCGTTACGTGAAAGGAAGGAAAACTACTATGTTCACTGCTTTACGAAACCTCGATGAAGTAGAAAATTTGAATTGAAAAGTTCTGCTGCTACAGGCACGTTCAGGTAATAAATTTTACGATTATCCTGTAGTTTTCCGTCTAAGTCTTTCAATAAACTTAATGGTGATTCTTCTACAGCCAAGGTTTACAGGGCAGTGGGGAATGCCATGCACCATTTTACACTTGAACTAGTCATTTTTGTGGATAAAAGTTCATGTTTCTACTGGTTGTATTTTACCGTGGCTTAATCCTCGCTTTTTAGAAGGTTCAAGATCTGCTTGCTTTTTTCCTATGTCGAAGAATTTCGTATTGTGAGTGCGATACGCGGTATGAGAAGCGTTTCAACAAACGTCACTGCATTTCGCTTTTCCCTTAATCATCGATGAGTTGTTCCAGCTATGGTGTTCATGATATGACTCAACTAGTTATGCAGAAAAGCAGAAGTAGCAGATGCTATGATTTATTGGATCACCTAGATCGGTGGCTCAGCCACTTCAGCGTTGAAATATATACTCGTACTACGAGGTAATACTGTGAACAAAACAACATCTCAACGACTGTAGTAAGGTTTTAATACTCGATGCAAAGAGCTGACACTGCGCTCAGATTGCGAATCGCTTGCTGGGGAAAATGCTGTGGCCAGTCTAACATTTCTCTAGGTGGCATATATGAGCGGGTGTACATGAACAAAACTCATCAGTTTTCCAAAACCGGCCATTATTTAACCTCAAAATGAGTATTGAAAATGCTTTCAGGTTGTTCAGCTTGCAAGAGGTTGTTAAAAAATTTCTATTCGGGTAAAGTCTCGGCGCTCTCGTCTTTTTGTGAACGGGGGTGATCAGAATTAGTTGTCCATAGCCGTTCGTTTCGTGAGGTAAGTCGTAGCCGTCGATCGCATCGAGTCGAATATTCCGGAGTGGAGCACCGGTCAAATGGATAACCTCACTCGACAATGCCTTTTTATACAGGACGGTTGTTAATTGACTGGTGGTCCGTCGATAATAATTTGTTTCTGTGAAGATAATCTATCCTGCAGTGGTCGGTACTCTATCAACTAGCTCATATTGAATCAATATTTCTTAAACCAGTCATCAAAGAAGAGACGTTGACATGAATAATCAATATGTTTTTATCTTCTGGGATGCAGCACCACTCATTAAGCTAGTGCAAAGCCACTTTTCAACGCAACAACGGGAAATAAATCACGAAAATTCTGATTCTCAGCTGCTCTTTCTCGCTTTTTTTAGAGCTTCGTTCAAACTGCTTTTCAAGGTTCGAAGTGGAAGCGATCTCCAAGTATTTTTCTTTTTTAAAGTTTGCGGTCGGTCTGTCTTGAAGTGATAGTTGGTGACCTATGCGTCACTTTTATAAGGAAGATCATATATGTATTTGAAAACTTCATCAATCTTGCTAACATTTTTCATACTTAGTTACTTGGATACTTGGACGGCCCGTCTTCAGAGGTTGTACGGGCCTCAGCATATTATCCATTCGGAGTTTCGTTGGTTTAGCCATTGTATTTACCAGGTGTCCCGAGGTCAGCCTGGCCAAAGTCTGCCTTAGGTCGACTACAGCCAGTCGCCGGCCTTGTCGATCAGAAGAATATTTGTCACCATGCGACTTGTTTGATACCAGGATGGTGGTGGATCCTGGTATTAGTTTACTCTTAGCTAGGCTTCCTGATGGAAACGCCGGACTCTTTCTAGCCTAGGAGACCCTGCCAGCGGAATGAATCCCCCGTTGTAGATCGCAGCCCCGAACAGCCCGGAACACCTCCCACCCACGATGAGGCGGCAAACCGTTGGGAGGACATTTTTCAAAGAAGCGTTAATTGTATACTTAGTAATGTGAAGAACCAGGGCCATCATCTTCACCACATTATGTTTTATAATGGTTTTCTATAATAGCTCTAGCAAGAAAAGCAAGAAACAGTTATCTGGAAAGGAAGCTGAAGTTCTATAGAGCACCTCAAACATAGCTTTAACTTTGGAAAGAAATGCTTTGCATAGAGTTCTTCTATAATGCAGTTATTGATTACAGCTTGTTGCCGCGGAATCGCACCATCAATTCATAGAACTCCCAAGTGGCTGAGCGAAATTGAGATACAAAAATGAAGGCAGGAGAACTGGCTAATCACAGCGGCGTTGTGTTTCGACACGATGAAGCTGGACCACAAGTGATTATGGGTGTTCGCCGAAGAGTCATGACCATGGCTGCGAGCGGGGTGTTTTGAACCATATCCCATCTTTCCGTGATTCTGTAGCGTACTTTGTCGTTAGTCTCAATGACTGGAGTTGGCTGTTAAAGTGTGCTGGAAAATTTCTTTCCCAATGAACCTTGAGCTCTTATAGAGAAGAGATTTTTCCAATATGGAAGAAATGGAAAGGGTTATCGTAGAAAGCGACAATGGAATGCTTGTACAAAAGAATATATGGAATTTCGGTGACGGAAAAGTTTTCATTGGAGCTTTCAAAATTATGTGCGTTATATAAATTTAAACGTAGCTATCTGGTGACTAATTATGGTCTTCAGTGCTGTAAAAGCCCACTTATCGAAATTATTGCTACGATATCCGATGTCAGGCGGTCACAATGCCTTTCTTCTGTTATGCCTATGTTAAGCTAAAAGCAGTGCACATTGACCAACCACTTCTCGATGAAGTCGACGGCTCTTGCGCAGTTCTAGGAGAAGGGCGCACAGGCAACTGGTTTTTTGTACAAATCATGGAGCTGGAAGCCGACAACAAGTTGTGAAGCATTTATCCAGCGTTCCTTGGTGAACTTTATTTAGCCTTGGTTTGAATAGTCAATGCGTATTCCTATCATTAATAAGGTAACATACGGTTAGTATCAAACTTTATTGGGCTAACGTTTCAGCGTCCTCGCCCTCATCAGAGCCTGATTGACCCGAGACGACGTCTATGACAATTCGTCTTCACGATATGGGTCCTCGTAGTTGCATCGAATAGGATCTTCTGGAACGGATCACTGGTTCAAGCATGATAAAATTGGCCCATCCTAATAGAGTTGGGAAAAGAATGAGTGGAATTACGAAGTACAGATGCTGCGCTTTTGAAATATTTTAAGCTAACGAGACAGTGTAGTCCTAAAGTATATGAAGACAAAAAATTAATTAAAAATAATAGAAAAGGTCTCCGCGTTGATTAATCCCTGAGGGATGCGGTCATACATTCGAATTCATTAAGTACCGTTGGAGGTGATCGAATCCATCTGGCCCTTACAATGACTCAATGACCAATGTATCAAGCCAGTGCTGCTATCCTCTCAGACAACTCTGGTACCAATCTGCTGACCCCGGAGGGATGGAGGGCTTGGTGAGCCACGGTCACAGTGAGCCAAAATTAAAAATAATACGCTTAAGAATGTTTGAGTCGCGTTGTAGAAAGTAGTAAAGTCCTGCATACGGCACATAGGTTTTCGTGAATTCTAGGCGCACACTTTCTAACTCATTTTGAGTGATCCTTGCTTTGCACATTTTGATCTTTCAAATGTTTAACACTCTCATTTTGATTGTTTTTTGCAAATATGGCAAGTTGAAAATCTTTTCGTGACCAGAAGCGTATTTAGGAGGATCCAATCATTTTTTCATTCGGTTCGCTCTCTCGTATCCATCAATCACGAAGATCTTAGGATTTACGTATGGGTCTGAATAATAATCGAGTGCTTTTGCTTTTTTTTTTTACAAACGACGTTGAATGCTGCTCGAGTAGATTCTTCTTGAAATCTTGGGATCGGCGTGCTAGAGCGGTCTTAGTTGTTCACCACAATCCTTTATGGATTGCATGCAACTTCCCAAACAAATTACCAGACTTGGGAATGATGGCAGGCTTTTTATCTATTTACTGAAAGAGCTTCGACAGCGGTAATGCGAAATTTGGTTGGACTAGGAATTACGGAATTGGTATTGTGTTTAAAAAATCCATTTGCTTTAGTAATGAGATTTTTTAAAAAGACTCCGCTCTATTAAAATTACGGTGTCGACTTCCAACACTCATGGAATTTTACGCTAAAGAAGTTGATTTAGGCTCAGGAACAAAGCATCATGTCCTGTTCAAACGTAATTTGTCAAATCTGTGTTTTTCAAGAGTTATGTTCAGGCGTAGTTTATCGAATCATCAGTCACTGGTGGAGAAGCAGGGTATGTGCTCTGTGCCAGGGTAGCTCGCCCAACACTCAGATTAATAGCGCGGAGATGCTTCACTTAGTGGATAATATTGTAACCCAAGAGATTTCTCTAAATGAATTTCACTCACAATTCTTATGAGCACAGAACCAATAAACGAAATATCCTTGGTAAGAAAGGTACCAGTGTTGAAGTTGTCGTTTTTTGTTTTCTTTCACGAAAAAAAAAACATTTTTCTTGGAAAAAATCACACTAAAAAATTTCACTGTTAGTGGTTTTAAGAATTTGAAACAAGGTAGAGTATTTGTCGGTGTTGAGAGCGCAACGGTTAGTGATGCCTTCGATCAGGAAGCAAAGCACTAGTTCGAGCTCCGTCTCAACTCTCTCCTCCAATCCGCATGGGAACGTCTTAGCCCGGCTATCTCCAAAGTTGGAAGGATGGACTCGACCAGGGGTTGGGGGGGGAAGAAATCTTACAGAGGTGATGAGGTAACCCCGCCAAGTTGTTCCTAGGTCGACACTGCGCCACCGGTCTATGTGGATCGATGTAGTTCTACTCCGTTGCAAAAAAAATCCTGTTGATCAACGGTTATTGACGGCATAGATTTGCTCTTCAACAGGATTCAAGATGGAAATTTTTATTTGTTTCTCACTTATCGCACCTAGTTAAGTACTAATCTACCGATATAAACTGAGTTTTGACACAGAAGAAGACCTTCATCACGATCAGTTGATAAGCCGTTGAAATCCTATTGCAAGTAGGGAAAAAGATTCCAATAAGAATTTGAGTCGGGTTTCATGATCAGATAACTAACAAAGTGGTATATGGACGACAGTCCCTGAAATAACTCCGTACGGTTATTATTATTATTACTGTCACAATTACTATTATTTCTATTAATAGTATTATTATTGTCATCGCGAGGCGGGGATAACGCAGTGGCTTCTGGTGTCGTCGATCAGGAAGCAAAAGGCATTAGTTCGACCTCCGCCTCAACGCTCTTCTTCAATCCACGTGGGAACGTCCTAGATCGACTGTCTCCAATATTGCATGGAGAATCGACCAGCCCAGCATTCTATGACATCCATAAAGAAGAGGAAATCCTCGAGCAGTATCTGAAGCCACACGCGAAATTTTCGGAGACCATTGTGAACGATAGATACTGGGAAAAACGAATCGAACGGAAGGAGTGCTAGGATCCGCATAGCAAATGGAATGAAGGGCTATGTAAATAAGTAAATATTAGCAAGTAATGTATAGTATAGTATAGTGTGGTATATCATGGTATATAGTATAGTATAGCATAGTGTAGAGTGCAATACTTTTATAGTGTAGATTGTTAAAATCATTGTAATGCTTTGGAATACTACCTTCGTTGCTTTATCACCGATCCTCCATCACTGTTTTCAGGAAGAGCGTTCACGTGTGCTGACAATGAAGTATGGCAAGCAACAGATGGTGTTGATTCGGAAAAGGATGAAGGTATGCTAAAAATCATTAGTTACAATTGTTTTATAAGGAATATACTGCATATTCTGTCTTCTTAAACTACTCCTAAAAATTGAATACACACCAGGTCTTCTGTTGTTATCTACTGGATTATGTTGCTAGGTTAATAAGTCGTTTTTCATTTTTGACAACATCACATTGCACTAAAGACCTTGTTAAGGATATTTGTCGTATTTTTATTCACCTTTAAATTGACAGTATTTTTTTCCACTGTTTTCTTCATGAGCGAACACGAGGTTGTTAACAGCAAGAATTACTCAATACAGTGCCGGCCGACGCTTCGCTGGTTTCGCCGTCTCCTGAGCCTGGAAGGGTCAAATTATAACGCAATCAAACATTATCATAGCCTCAGCAAGCAAAATGTGACACATAAATAATTATTACATACATAAATGATTGCAATTTTTTCCAGTTATGTATCTCCAGTTTATTTCCACGCTTTTTTATATTTGTAAAACAAGTAGATTTGCACTTGTCTTCATTTTGCGAAGCGAATCTTACCATTGATACCATTAACTTGAATTTGAGCCGTGTTTGCAGTGGGATTTTCGTCTTTTCAGATTGAAAACTGGATTGACGCCGAGGTGGCGAAGCTCTTCAATGGAAACGAGGACAATGTTGGTTATTGCTGTGTTTACATCGTCGTTCTTTTCTAAATAGATGAACGATCAGCAAACATATTTTCGTTACCCTGTATTTAATCCAATCCAAGGACAAATCTGACCCATTGGTTTTTATTTAATTGGACTAATTCCCGTAGATATGACAAAGTATTACTGGTGTTCGAAATTGCATTATCCAGCTATTAAGTAACAGAAGGTCACGTGTAGTTCGAACCAGTTCATCTTCCGGAGTGGGTGTTTTAGGGCCCCAATAGAGATCCTAATTTGGGAGACCATAGGGAAGCGTTTTTTGAGTAATACATAATGACCGAACAGTTTATTAAATTTCACATTACCACTCAGCTTTCATTTGCTGTACGTTTCTGATTAGAATGTTTAGGGTGTGGACATAGACTTGGATACGCTTCTTGGCCTCGACACCGTGCCGGCAAAGCGCAAATTTGTCTTTGTAAGTGGATTGTAGTCTCTCTCGAAATAATTTTAGACCAGACGCTTATTATTTTTAAATCTTAAGCCTATCATGGAGTCTCGACCGAAAAAATGTTACTCCATACACATTTTTTTGTCCAAGTTTCCATATCTTTAGGATCATCTTCAACGCAGTCATTGCCCAGCATCGATGGATAAGATAACAATGTTCTTAGATGAGATGATCGACCAGTTGAAAACACTATAATGCCTATATGATAGTTGTCCGTCTCACGATGTCTATTGTACAGAAGTGTTGTAAGCACGCATTTTGGGTCAACGTGATCAAATGCTGTTGGAACATAATGAGAATAAAATGAGTTGCAACTGCAATGAAAGCTATGAATTGTGAATCGCACGCTTTACGACTAGATGAATTCTACCGCATCCAGACAACACCTAACTTGTTTGGTTCGTCTTGTAGAGCTATAGGATTTCAGAACTTTTGCAGTGAGTATATCGTAATACATAAAAGTGTTTTCCATCAGATACGAATATATATTTAATTCAACGAATGACGTCTGCAATTGCCACGTTCACGAGCAGCTTTCTCATGTAGGTCTTCTTCAATGGTTTACTTTACTCTATAAAGCACTTCCTCTCACATTTTTCACTTCACCGATAACGTGTTGACCATAGATGTTATGTCGGGCGTGTCCAGTCAGAAGCTATTCCATTCATTTCATCATTTATAAAAAGATTTTTCGGACAAGTTCGTTCTGCCTGCGGCAAGGAACTATTGATACTGAAGACACCCTGCAAAGTGGTGAACGCTGCCGGTGATGAGCCACAGTAATGCTTCTACTTGAATATTAGAATTTGACACTTGGCCAGAACTTTTGGCTTCGATGAGACCATAACCGATTGAGAGGACTTCATCATAGTGACTCTACCCTAGCAGAGTATGCACTGATGGATGGAATTCACCACAGTTTGTCTTTCGAAACAGTTATCAAATCTTATTACCTCTTTGTCTTAAAGCCATTCTATAATCCACAGTTTAGATTTCATGCATACATGCAATTATATATATACAGATGTAATATGATATATATAGATATATATGGATATACAATATAATAATAGAATATATTATATCGTATACTTATATATGTATCCATGCGTATATATATATAGTATATATACGTATACATATATATATTCTATATATATATATATGTATATGCACATATGTGTATTGTATTCCTCCTAACGGTTTACCGCCACATCGTGGCTGGGAGGTATTTCTGGGTGTCGGGTTGCAATATACAGTGGAGGGATTCATCCCTCCAGCAGGGTCTCCCTATCTGTGAAGATGTCCAGCGTTTTTATCAGGAAGCCTAGCTAAGATTAAACTCATACCAAAATCCACCACCGTCCTGGTATGAAAGTCGCGTGGTGACAAATCTCCCTCTGATCCACAAGGGCTGGCCGCGCTGGTAAAGACCAGACTTTGGCCAAGCTGACCTCGGCATTTCAGGAAACTACGATGGCTTAGCCAGCAAATCTCCGATAAATGATAATTATGCTGGGGTCTGCACAACCAGTGAGGACGGGTCGTTCAAGTGTCAAGTGTCAAGTGTATTGTATTACATCTGCATATACATTGTATATGTACACAGATATATATGTATATGCACGTCCTATTTTTTTACATTTATTCTATTTGAACTGTCCTCACATGTACTGTGCCAGTCTGAGCGTATGTATACATATATGGAGCTGGAAAAGGTGAAGCGTTCTATGTTGACCGATCCTTGATGAGTGCTTCGTAAACGCGACTTCATGAATCATCTTTCGAGGTGAGTAAATGCATATCTGACACGCAATGATTCGCAGTGGTCTACCATTGCGTCAAATCAGTGCTCCTACACTCCTTGACTATGGTACCACCAATTTCCCGACCATAGATGGGTGGAAGGTGGGGTGGGCCCTGGGCGCCGGTATTTGCAAGAACCTCTAACCACTTTTGTGTGTATGTCGGTATATATATATATATATATATATATATATATGTATATGACCCGGATGGTGTAGTGGTGAAGTGTGCTGCTCCCCGGTAAGGACAACAGCGCGTGTTCGTTCTCCACTGCATACACTTGTGGTCCGGAGTTTTGCAAATATCTCAGCATTTCATACGAGTTATATATATATTTATATACCATCTGTATCATCTGTAGTCTCGCTCATCGTCGAGTGACTCGAGCGGGCGCCAGTAAATCTTCCATTTCTCCCTGCCGCGTGCAAGGGTAGCCCGGTGGGTTCTGCTAGCTCTAGCGACTCGTCGAGCAACATATCTTTCTTCTAGGCTCTTTGTGAAGAATTTTGACCATCGAGTCGGTGGTCTTCCTGCAGTGCGTTTAACATCCCGAGGAATCCAGTCACTAACGGCTCTTGTCCATCGGTTATCATTCATGCGCATTACATGTCCGGCCCACCTTATCTTCGACTGTTTGGCCTACAGAACGGCATCTTTGATTTTGATCGTTGACGCACATCGGAGTTTCGGAACCCATCCCTCACTTGTGTGGAACCAGATACGCCTAGCATCGTCCTTTCGACTGGGTGGTCTATAATGCTGAGTGACCTTTCCTTTCCCTTATAACCTTTCATCCTGCTGACGCAACGACCAGGTTTTTGACGCATACGTTGGGGGACGAAGTACCGTTGAGTCGAAAAGGTGGGCACGGAGTCGGGTGTTCTTTGTTCTCTTCTCTACATCCTCGATGCTCTTGAAAGCTCCCCAGTCCGCTGATTTTCTTCTGCTAAGCTCTGGAGCTAGGTCGTTCATCACATTGATTTTCCAACCTAGATGGATACAACTGGAGCATTAGGAGTTATTCGTTCCCTTGAACGTGAATGGGGAATGCGAAACCAATCCGTTCTTTATGAACATCGTTTTTGTGAGATTTAGTTGAAGACCAATCTTTCCACAGGCTTTATCAAAGTCGTCAATAATACGTTCCGCTTGGCTAATGTTTGGTGTTATAAGGACGATGTCATCAGCAAAGCGAAGATGGTGTAACTGCCGACCGTCCATTTTCACTACCACATTATCCCATTCCAATGTTCACATGACGTTCTGGAGGGTGGCGGTAAATAATATGGGCGAGGTGATAACGCCTTGTCTAACTCCTCTTTTGACGTCAATGTTAATATCGTTGTAGAATGGTGATATCTTGGTTGTGAAATTTTTGTACAGCTCACGAAGGATCTTTATGTACTGAGTAGGGACTCTTTGACTATCAAGGGCTTCCAAGACTGCTTCTATATCAACTGAGTCAAAGGCCATCTTTAAATCGATGAAAGTGAAACAGAGTGGTCTTTTTTTACTCTCGCGATACTTCAATGAGCCTTGTTATCGTGTCGATGTGGTCCATCGTACTAAATTCTTTTCGAAATCATGCTTGCTCACATGGCTGTCTCTTCGTCTAGTGTTCTGTCAATCATGTTTAGCATGACTCGAGTGAAAAGTTGTAGACGACAGACAGTAAGCAGATTGGGTTATAGTTGTCATTATCGTGCAGGTCACCCTTCTCGTACACGATCTTGCTGGTCTTTCACTTAGTAGGGTCCTTGCATTCAGAAAGGTAACGTGTGAGGAGCCGAGCCAGTGTGTTTACGAGGACTGACGGAAGGTTTTTCAGGTGTTCCGGTCTTGCACTGCTCGGACTTGGTGCTGTTCGATTTTTCACCGACGAAGTGGCACATCGGATTTCGGAAGGCAGAACCGGTGGCACAACATATCCATCCTCCATTATTTCATATGGCGGAAGGTGGACGTGGCTATCGAGGAGATCTGAGTAGTATTCGTGAATGATTTTTTTCCATTTCCTTTCTGGACGCTGTAACTGTTCCGTTTGGCCGCCGGTGAGCAATAATTTTGGTCTTGTAATTGGCGAAGCTTCGGTGGGCTTTGCAAATGCTTTTCCCAGCCTCTGCAACCTCGGTCATTACTGCTGCTCTTCTCTCTCTAAGATCTTCTTTTATCGCCTGTCTGCATTGTTTTGCAAGTTCGGACGTTAGTTCGCTGTTGCCTGCAGCTCGTGCGATTCCACGCTGGCATATCAGCTCGAGTGTTTCTGGAAACAGACGTTTCTTGGTGACTTTCGAACTCTGAGCTTCCATTGCGTGAGCTAATGTGAAGATGTTGAATGAGGCGATTATATTCTTCGTCGATGTTATCGACAACGGTATCTTCCCAACAGCCGACTAATGAATCGAATATGTCCTAGTTTGCGGTGGTTCTGGGACTTCGGTTTTGGAATTCACCGACTTTTTCTCCTTTCGGCGAGAAATAGAATTTTGCAGGAGGGAGGCGGTGGTCTGGTCCCGTGTAGAATTTTCGGACAACAGCGACATCAGTTAGGCAAAACGTTCTATTTACTATTATGTGGTCTATTAATGCTGTGGTACTCCCTATTGGGAGACTCCCATACCCAGCGCTGAGGGTGGGGATTCTGGAATTGCGAGTTACCATGGATTGTCTTGGTCACCATGATAAAGTCAGATAGCCGCTCACCCTGTTCGTTCCATTCTAATCCGTGAGCCTCAATGTGACGTTCTCCAAACGTTCTTCTTGGTCCAATCTTGGCGTTGAAATCTCCAACGATGACCTTGAAGAACGCGTGGTCGTCACTGTAGAACTTCTCTAAGTCCATATAGAACGCTTCGACTTCTTCTTCGTCGTAGTTTGATGTCGGTGCGTAAACGACGAAGATTGTCAAAGCCGGAATTGATCCACGTCTTTTTAATCGTAAACGTCCGATTCGGTTTGTAAATTGTTCGTACGAATCGATGTTCATAGGCAAACTCGTGTTGATTGGAACGCCGACACCGCGGACTCCTCTACTGTCACATGTTCCGAGAAACAGTTCCTCTTCGGTATCATCGACGTTGAATGGGTGGTGTCTTCTCGTCTCGGCCAGGCCGAATACGTCGTTCTTTATTCTTCTTGCTTACATGAGCAAATCGTCTATCGAGGACTCGGACGCAAGTGTACGTGCATTGTAGGTACAGATCGTCACCATAGTTCTTTGAAATCCAGACAGCTTCGATTGGCCCTGAGATTTCAGCAGCCTCTCCGTACTCGTCCTACTCATCGCTGCGAAATTGGGGCTCTTTCGGGGTCAGGGTAATGAGACCTGTTTTTTTTCTACAATGTTTAGCATTTTTGATACCCACGTATAGCTTGCTGGGCTTTGAACGTGAGGGGCTGGGTATATTCACAGGTAGCTTGCCATGCTTTCCCAGAGTAGGCTGGGGGCTTATTTGTTGGGGGCAACTCCTAACCGCCTCCTATATACTTCCTAGTCACTTGTTTGCAGGCTTTTGGTCGATTTGCCTCGTAGAATACAATCGGCACAAGCAAGAACGCATCCACATACGCACGCATGAATACGCATTGCAAGTACAGAAAGTATGTGCCAAATCAGCGCAGCAGAAGCAGCGAGTCCACCCACTGGATCCACCTGCGTCTCAGGGAAGCAAAGGTCGCTTATGGTCCGCGATTAACTCCCTATCCGCCACCTTCGGACGCGCCACATAGCCTCGCGGCTAACCAGCTCGAGATCTGTTATATGAAGGAGTGGTATATATATATATATAT
>UYYA01000556.1:0-47384 GCA_900624975.1 Angiostrongylus costaricensis | reverse complement strand
CGTGAGGGGCGTTCGCGGGAGTGCGCAAGAACTATGAACCGTTTGTGATGTACCTGTGAACAATGAATGTGTTTAACTTATGTTAACACGGATAACATAATTACACGAAAGACGACGATAACACTAATGTGTCAGCGATTCACGGGCTAAGGGCTACATATACTATCATTATAACCGAAGCAAATGAATCTACAAAGTGAAATTAACGGAGTGGAATTAACGATGGGCTGGCGAGGACGGTCTCGACGGCGTCGTTGGGTCGAATGGCGGGACTACTGGGTGTGTCCCATGGCCGGAACGGGATATGGACGCAGAGGATGCGCGCGGCGTTGCAGCTACGCGATCCCCATCGATGCTTGGACTGTATTAGTTATACGGATAGAGAATTCTCTATCTGATTGAGGAATTCTCTATACTCCATACCTGACAAGAGATGGTATGGTAAGCTTACTATTATGTGAGACTTATCACTGAAACTTCATGAGTGAACTGGAGAAAAATGTTACAAGGCCAGACTGCATTAAACATATTGGTTGTTTCGAGCTAAACATAGACTACGGATTTCGAGTAGCCCTCGAATAACCACTTTACGTCTGTTTTGTTTCAGTAGAGAAAAGGAATATCGTTTAAAACGTTTTCGAGTGGTGGTTTTGACTTAAGATTACAGTGCGGCATCGACATCGAAGTCATCCAACGCATTAACACGATTCTCCAGTGATCCGCTACTTCATGCTAGTCATAGCCGTAATGTAATCTATAGGAACGAAAACACCGAAGTCACCACTGAGATATCAGAGGTTTGTCGTTCTCTGCATTAACGATTCACACTTTTGCAGACGTTTTGCAAACTGTCCACGTAGATGTAGATGTGCTTAGAGTACGGCCTTAATCATCTTCATTGTGTTGCGATACGACAGTAACTAAAGTAACCATCGTTATGAAACAGATACCAATAACAGCGCAGTTTTGGTGATTACGCCGCTTCAGTTGTTTTGCTCTGAGGATTGCTCGAAATTGATTGTATTCTGTGTAGCTTACATTTTCTCGTATTTATCTAGCTGCCGTATTGCGTCTACATCGTTTCTGACAAGCTCTTCATTCCAGTTATAAGGTTGCTACTTTGAACTCACGCGTACTTTTAGCAAAGCCAGATCATTACCAACGTTTTTTTGACCGAAAAGTGTTGAAAAGGTTAGCTGCAGTAATAAGGATGGTTGGTTTGTCTTTGACCAAAGAGATCTCAACATTCAAGTTATGGAAATATTTCGTCGTCGTGTTTTAATGGAGGCTGTTAAATGACTTGTTTGTTTAAAATACGAGCTTGAACAGAAAAAGTGACGCGTTGGTTCCAGAAAATTAAAACATCACATTGACACAGCAAATAAATTTGTTTATTGTCAACAAATATCGATCGATTCTAATAGTGTGTATACATCAACTAAAAGAAATGACTCTGAGCTGAGATGTACCGCGTTTGTTGGGGAACGAAGAGATGGCTTACTTTTCGAAATTTACACATTGAAATCAAAGCGAATATGTTAGCACGATGCATAAGATAGTAATAGGCATTCAGCATTGATCAATCCTGACCGATGTGCCATGCATTCGACTCCAATCGTGGGATCGTAGAGGTATTTGAATGCATATCTGGCACATACAACGATTAACGTTGGACTACCGATCTGTCAAAGTCAGTATTTTAATTATACTGGAAAGTCTGGTACTATGTTGCCACAACTCTGGAAGGATTGAAGACATGGTGAGCTCGGGACACGGGAGCGAATCAAGCAGCGATTCATTGTGTACTATGGGGCACCGCAAGGCCTTGCGCTACATGCACCCAGCACTAAGCAAATAATAACTCGTATATAATGCTGAGATATTTGCAAAACTCCGGACCGCAGGTGTATGCGGTAAGGAACGAACGCGCGCTGTTGTCCTTACCGGGGAGCAGCGCACTTCACCACCACACCATCCGGGTCTTTCGTTTTGCCTGTCTCTCAGCTAGTTCTGTCGATCTTTTTGCCATCAGTAATCACTTTTTTTATATTTCGAAACATACCCTGCCATTAAAAAAAGAAAAGGACAGTAAATAAAAGGGTTACAAATAACAACTGTTAGCGTGAACACTTGACACTTGACACACTTGGCACTTGAATGCCCCATTCTCATTGTGCGGGCCTCAGCATGATCTCCATTTTTCAGAGATTTGCTGGCTAAGCCATTGTGTTTCTATGGAATCCTGAGGTCAGCCTGGAAAATGTCAGCCCCAGGTCGTCATCACCACAGGCAGTTGCAGACCTCGTGGATCAGAGGGGTATTTGCCACCGTGCGACTTTGATACCAGGACGGTGGTGGATCCTGGTATTGGATTACTCTTAGCTAGACTTCTTGATAGAAACGCCGGACTCCTTCTCAGTTTGGGATACCCTTCTAGCGGATGAATCCCTTGCTGTACATCGCAGTCCGACACCCAGGAACACCTCCCAGCCACGATCAGGCGATAAAGGGTTGAGAGGTTATCGTGAACAAGTGAAGAAAAGATAAACCTCTCGGCGTTGATTAATCCCTGAGGGGTGCGCCATGCATTCAAATTCATTAAGTATATGGAGCATTCTTCACCAACATAGGAATGTTCTGTTTGTAAAACATCTCAAATACTGCTTCCGGTGACCTTATTCCTAATTTTTTTTATATTGGTATGTGTTTCTTGTTCACCTGTAACTATCATAAATCTATCATCGCATCTTCTCTCAATTGCCTCTTAGCCACTACCTCATGCAGTTGCTTCGCAGGTGGCTGGAAAGGGATCCTACAACTTCTTTCAATAAACTGCTCTTCTTTGTCTGGCAGTTCCGGGCACTGAATCAGCAGCAGCCAGCTGAATGCACTTTCCAGCATCTGCCGTCCCAAAGAAGTTCCCGAACAAGCAGCTAAACCCTTTCATGTGTAGCCCTATCAGATTGTGCTAGTAGAAAAACCTTTAGAACCTCTCTCTAGGCACCGTCTTTAGTTCCTTCTGGCAAGGCTCCACCCACTACAGAAGGGGTACAAGCAGCCCATGGGGATTCGTCTTCAAGCATTCGTAGTGTTCGTGCGGTGTTCATCCAATCGCTCAGTTCCTCAGTGCTCCAACTCCAGTGTCCACCTAACTTCCTTCAACTGCATCGATTGTTCTCATTTCAATCTCGCTCGTATATATCCACTTAACCACATATCGCCACATACTAGATATTATTATTGTACAGTTGTTATTGGTATAAATTATTGTAAAACTCGAGGTTGTTCACGAAAGTTACGGAAAATGTCTCGCGTGGCAGCTACAAGGACTAATATCTACAACGACTTGGTATTCATATGAAGTTGGGATCTGACCGCCGCAACACAGTGTCGTTGGAGATGACTGAATGCATATCTGGCCTTTACAATGACTCGCGGTGGTCTACCGATGTATCGACCCAGTGCTGCTATCCTCCCAGACAAATTTGGCACCAAAATTTGCGACCCCGGAGGGATGGGAGGCTTGGTGAGCCATGGGCGCAGGGATCGACTCCTCGTGTGTGTTGCAGTGGCGCCTCCAACCACTGCTCCACACGCGCCCATACGTGAACAAGTAACGAATAATAAACTAGCAGAAAGTACACCAATCAATAGCGTTCTTAAAAACATGATCTTTAATAGCAACAGTTGTTGTCAATGGGCCAATGGTATCTAATAGCTGAGTATTCTTGATCATTTCCTTATTCTTAGCCTTTTTTAGCCGTTGAAGACGTCTCAATGGCGTTTTGCAAAGCGCAGTGTAATGTCGCCAACTTCTTCCGAGTTTCGGGTATTTTTCGTCGCTCAACGATCGCTTGATGCTACTTCCAAGGACAATGACGAGTTCCACTCAGTTCCCTACTATAGTGTCTTTGTAAGGATTTTGAACCCTTTGTAGTAGATTTATTATAATAATTGTCCGCTAATATAGATGAAATATTTTCTATTTGAGGTGTTCTGAATAGAACATTTGACACTCTTTTTTTTCTTTCTTTCTTCATCTATCTTTCTGTCTTCTGTCAGTTAGTGTGGAGACAGTGAGAAAACGAATTGGCAGAGTTTTACGCCCACCATAGAATAACTTCTACAGAAGAATGTAACAACTTAAATACATTGTTTCAGCGAAGCCGGAGGCTTGTGATCATTCGAACTACCTACTTACTTATATACTTGGATGCCATGTCTTCGTTGGTTTTGCCAGTCCCTGCACTGTTTCCATTCCAGATGTTTGCTCCTTTAGCCATTGTGGTTCCCTGGAGTGCCGAGGCCAGCCTGGCCTAAGTATGCCCCAGGTCTTCACCACCACGGGCAGTCGCAGCCTTTGTGGATCAGAGGGAGATTTGCCACCATGGACTTTGATACAAGGACGGTGGTGGTGACGAGGACATGATGGAAACGCCGGTCTCCCTCTCCTCTTGGGAGATCCTGTCAGGGGATGAATCCCCCGCTGTACATCGCAGCCCGACACGCAGAACACCTGGCCACTATGGGGCAGTAAACCGTTGAGTGGGGTCATTCTAATTATGACCACTAATTGTTTATTATTTGTTACGTAATGAACTTGTTGTCGCCAAGTTGCAGTTGGATTCGAGTTGTGAGCGAATGGCTTGGCATCGATTCACATCAGCTTCACTGTATGTGTGCTCGATGGAGTGTTTTTTCGACGTTGTATATGCATTTTCTGAGTGCGCCCTCTACGACAATATTGTCAACGCTAAGCCAATCGACTATCTGCACAGTAAGTAACGTTTGTTGTTTAACGTTAAAGCTCCCAGGATCGACTTTCTCTTAACCTCGGCATTGGAATATGAATGCGCCGTTTTCTTGTTCAGCAATCGCGAGGTTTTTAAACAGCATACATTTAAACTCCCATTCCATAAACTAAACTCTAAACTTCCATAGAGGAAAACTCTAAAATAAACTCTAAACTTCCATAGAGAAACACAATACAATACAACACTAGCTGACGTTTCGGCAGTATCGCCTTCTTCAGAGCCGCCGCTTTTTCGTGACTTCCAATGAGAAAGTTTACAACAGCTGATTATAGTCGCATGTGGTTGACGACTCTGAAGAAGGCGATACTGCCGAAACGTCAGCTACTGTTGTATTGTATTGTGTTTCTCTATGGAAGTAAATGCATGCTGCTTAAAAACCTCGCGATTGCTAAACAAGAAAACGACGCATTAACGTTAAAGCTTCAATATCAACCCCGTATCAGCTCAGTCATGTGGTAAATTATGGTTTTTGTTTTGTACAGTGCTAGTACCATTTGTGCATATTTAACTCTTTCACGAAGAAGCTGATTTTTTGACAACAGACGGCAATTTCTTGACTGCACTTATCGCATACGATTCTGCAGTGTAAATTTACTTCCTAACTTTTATTTTTTATGTAATTTTTATAGTGTCGTTTCAAATTTAAATATACTTAGGACTAGAACTGGCAGAGAATGGATAGAGGATTTTAACTCCCACGACCGACTTTCTATTAACATCGGCATTGATCAAGTAATTCTTCGTATTTTTGTTGAGCAAACGCGAGGTGTTACTATTCTTTGTTCACGAATAAGCTGACGTTTCGGCGGATTTCGCCTTCCTCAGAGCCTGGAAAGGTCAAGCTGATAGCAATCTACTCGGCCAGACGCCTCCATAACCAAACAAAGAAACTCTAAACCAAGATTTCAATCACACTGAACACAGCTTTGCACACTCACCGCTTTCCATGAGGTTTCCACTAAGTATGTCACGTAGAGACCAACCGCACAGAAATCACATGGAAGCATAATGTGCCCCTCCCATTAGAATAGCAGTCTTATATACTGCCCTATATCACGCGTGATAATGAGGCATTCTTCCCTGCGGTTTATTTTCGGATTTCTGGAATTATTATTACGCTACATTACGCTTCCATGTGAATTCTGTGCGGTCGGTCTTCACGCGATATACTCAGTGGAAGACTCATAGAAAGCGGCTCTGAGGAAGGCGAAATCCGCCGAAACGTCAGCTTGTGCGTAAATAAAGAACTAAAATAGCACCTCGTGCTTGCTGAACAGAAGTAGAAAGATATTTTCTGGAATTAATCCAGAATGCCTCGAGAGTTTTTCGCGCCTGTGTTCTTGATTCGCGTGCGAGTATGGTGAAACATACTTCAAAGTCCTCCCCGTTATGTCTCTGGGTCCTATGCGTGCCTAGCGGTGTATTTGGTCTATGTCTGCCGGCTAGGTGTTCTTTTATGCGGACACAGAGGGGTCTTCCCGTTTCGCCAATGTATTCGTCACCGCACGTCTTACAGGAGATCAGATAAACTATACCCGAGCTCATGCAATCACCGTCTCTACCACTGGGGCAAATTATGCAATTTTGAGTTGCACACAGACGGTCATATAGGCGGTTACGAACTAGCTGGCGCTTAAGATTACTCGGTGGTATTTCAACTACGCTCACCGAATTCTCTAAGCCCGCCCTTCTTAAGCAGCGTTTTATAGCTGTACTTATATCATTTGAGATGAAGGGTAGGATAAACGGGACCCTTCTATCGCTAGAGTTGTCGTTTGGAGGCCTACGATTTCCTCTACACCTATGTGTGTGTTGAGTTTAAGTGGTCGATTAGTGTGGTAACTACATTGTAAAGTGAAGTACTAAGATAAATTTGAAACTAAAAACAGACTGGAAGATGCCGTAATTTAGAGCAACTATTTCTTGACGCTGTTGGGAAACCGTGAATTTTGCAAAAGCCCGGAATGTTGATTGACCTTTAGGATTTTTCCATTATCAAGTTGTACTTCAAGTACAATTTTACTAAGAGCGTATGTGACGACCCCATTAGGTGGTTCAGAAAAAAATATCTTGGAAATCGCTGAGCATCCGGTCTTCAATTCACGATTTTTTCGCTGTTCAGACCCTCTGTGATTAATGTGTTACTCTTAACACTTACTTCATCGTCCTCATTGGATGCGCGGGCGCTGGCATAATTTCGTTTTTTTTCGGAAATTTGCTGGTTTAGCCATTGCGGTTCCCTGGGGTTCCGAGGTCAGCTAGGCCAGTCTGCCTCAGGTCGTTACCACCGCATGCAGTTGCCGCCTTTGTGGATCAAAGGGAAATTTGCCACCATGCGACTAGTTTGGTACCAGGACGGTGACGGATCCTGCTATTGGTTTACTCTTCATTGGGCTTCCTGATGGAAACGCCGGACTCAGCGTGGGAGACTCTGCCAGTGGAGTGAATCCTCCCGCTGTACATCGTAGCCAACACTCGGCTCGGCCACGATGTGGCGGTAAACCGGTGGGGGGGGGTGTTGATGTTAATAATATAATAAACCACAATAATTGATATATTATATAATATCAATCAATGCTAATGTACTAGTGAGCACAAAATATTGTCTACAATAGGTTGTCTGCATAATTAATTCATTTTCCAGCTGTGCCAATGTCTTACGATGTCATTTCCGATTACGTAGTTAGGCCGAATTCTCCAATCACCGGTTCTCTAACTCATCTCAATCAGGTTGGCGTCTATTGTAAGTCCTATAATTCCGAATAAATCATTAAATTCACTTCTATTAGTTTTGACTTTATCGATAGAAACTCATTCTACTGACAACTATGTTTGTAAAATTTTGGAACTTTGCTTGTGTCGCTGGTCTTCTCAGTGAGTTGCGCGAACTCGAGCGAAATTTCCACTTGACTGATAGCTTGTTGGAGGGACAAGATTTTTATTCCCTGTAGTTTCCAGGTAGCACTGCTAATTTTCAAACCGACCTTCATTTAACCTCGCTAGTAATGATCCACACCTTCTTCGATAACACGAAGTTGATGAACAGATTTATTCGACTAGAAATTATTTATTTAACCGAAGAAATCTTATCCATTTATTTAACCGAATAAATCTATTTATCAACCTCACGTTAGCTTAACATTACCAAAAGGTAGTCTTATTAAGTCTTTCCCAATTCGTCACCACAGCCCGTCACCCACGTTTATAGACAGGGAGAGGTTTGCTACCGTACGTTGGTAGGCTTGTTCTAAAATTCCGGTTATTTCTGGCATAATTTTGCTCTTATCTAGGCATCCACCTAGAATTATTGAATTCTTCCTCATACTTGGTGACCTTTTCATTAAATTAACCCTATAGGGTTTACTTACCACTGTGAAACGAGACCATTGTGAGGGATTCGTAAAACCCAGTGTGAAACAAAATTCGGTCATCATTTTCCAGTTTACCAATTCATATCATTACTCACTTCTCGCACGTGTGACGCAGTAGTCGGAGGCGTTCTGCGACACACACGTGGAATCGATCCCAGCGTCCATGGCCCACCAGCCTTCCATCCACCGGTGCGAGCAAATTGTTGCCAGACTTGTTTGGGAGGATAGAAACACTGACTCGATGCACTGCCATTGCGAGTCATTGTAAAGGCCAGATATGCATTCAGTCACCTCCAACGGTAACTTAATGAAGTCGAATGCATGGTGCATCTCTCAGGGATTGATCAACGCCGAGAGCTTTATCATTTTTTTACTCACTTGTCTACTATCATTATGCTACTAGTATTTCAAAAATCGTATTCACCGTTGGCATGACAAATTGATGTGTTCTTTCATCGATAGGCTAAAAATGAAGCCATTAGCTTGTCAGTGAAGGAATACTTATTGCGCTTTTAGCATTTGATGGTAGACCTAGATTTATTCCTCATTTAACAAATTTCCTTCAAGAATGTGAGATTTACAGCTGTTCTTACAGTCCTATTTCTAGTTTATCGTGATGATAACTGCAGACTTGAGATCAGAACTCATTTCTTGATGGTAGGAATTCATGATGATAATCACATGAACGCTTTTCGCCGTATGGACATTGACGATGGCAGCACATGACCTTCATTTTAAACGGAAGTAAATCCTAACTAAGCCAGTTAGGTATCTCACGGCTGCTAGTCGTCCCTTGCCTGTGTTTAAGTCTTTCATGACATACTTCTGCGAAGTTTACATATGGATTTTCCTTCATTTTTTTTTCACTGGATTCAAACGATTAACTGCAGTGCATAGGATCCACTGGTTAGAGGTGCCGTGCAATGTGTGCTTGATGCGATCCCACTCCCTTGACAAACTAACCCTTTAATCACTCCGGAGTCGATAAATTAAGACTAGATTAGTCAGGGAAAAGCTTCTTTTGATTGAAAAAGACCAGCCAGTGCTTGTGATGAAAATAAGGGAACGCTCAGATAGAGCTTTCTCAGGATTCCAGGAAGGATAATTTCGATGGGTAGTCAACGGCATTCGTTAAGGAAGGCGAAATCCTGAGGTAGCAGTTAGACCCATGTGAAAATGCGAATGCTTTCATACATGACGGATGCGAGGGAACGATTAGAATGAAAGAAGTGCTGGGATCTGCGTAGTACATGAACTCTCGTCTTCTGAACGGATAAAGGTTGATGAGTGGTTTTTGTTTGCGATTTCGTTGCACTGATAGCTCGAGAACCTAAACGTTTTCGTCTGTGGGTAGAACTTTTGCGCTATATGAGCTCAACTGAGAAACGTTTTGTCGATCTGTCGCTTCTTGTTGGTGCCTATCAAGAACATTTGAAATTCTGCAAAGTGACTTTGTTTTTCTTCTTTCTGTTATAGTTACTTGTCACATTATATGATGTGTTACATAGCAGGGCTTGGTGTGCTTTATATTTGTGGTAGATTATCAGCTATGCCCCTATTTCTCTTTATGACTGATATCCTCCACCGAGTGGTTCGACAAGTTTTTTTGCTACTTGTTAACTAAATATAAAGAGCTCAGAAGTTGATGAAACTCTGAAAAGAGATGGTATAACCTTCGTCAGCCTGGCCGATCTGTCTTATTAGCGGTGCTTAAGTAGTGCGCTTTAACTTCATGGCTTAACACCTACAATGCTAACTCATATTGAAGGTCTTCGAAGAAATACGGTGATGTGGGATTTCACGAAGTATCAAGTGTTTACTTCTATAAAAAGTATCTACAATGTTAAATTTACCTGAATTTTTCTCAATATGGTAATTTTTAGAAGCCTCTGTCCCTCTTGGAGCAACTCTACATGAATGACATCCGACCCTGGAACGACATTCGTGATCGCTTCGTTAGTGAAGGTGCCCTGCACGTAATATGTCAACGACGTTTCGATGCGCTACCTAGGTAATTTTCACTTGATGCTTTTGTTCTTTATTTCTTTATGATCAGTCATGCCTTAATGTGAGATACAAAGCAGTTTTTAAATAGCTTAGTCTACAGTCGATAACGCTACGACTATCTTTGAGACAAAGCCATTTATTCGTCACGCGTCGTGCAGTTTTTATTAACGTTCTTTCATGGGACTTCGTGATAAATTTCTAATGGTGACAGTAAATTTCATTTCTTTCTGAGTGTTTCTTAATCTACGGTGAAATATTCAGCTTCCTCCTGAAACCGAACCATTGATAGTTAGTAGAACAATATACAGTTTGGCTTAATAAGGAAAAAAAAATGTCTACATATTGACATAGTTCAAGAGTCTGTTCTGTAGTCGTTGAAGCCAACTAGACAAATCCTCGAAATGCTTGCGATTAAAAAAGTTATTAAAAGCTCTGAAAAAGAAGAAAGCGTCGGAGCGTTAGCCGAATAAAGTTTCCACAACAACCTCATGTAAGCTGAACAATTTAAAGAAAAAGTTATTAGTTAATATAAAGTTTTTCAAGTGATTTCCGCTTCACTCTTAGCTAAGGAGTGTCCCTCGGTGTCGAACTAATGATGCCGTACCTTTAATATGACTACTACCTTTTCCACTTTTTATATGACCCGTCTTCACGTCTACTGTGCGCATCCGAGCACTTCTCACATCCAGTTCGTTTCCTCGCATACATTGTCCACGGAGGTCTTCCGAGTTTTTACTTGTGGCTTCGGCCGCTGCTTGAGAATTTTCATTTCATCTTGAATGTCGTAGAATTTTGGTCGAGTCGATTCTTCAGGAGTCCTGAAATAGCCGAGCCCGCATGCTCCCACTTGAGCCGCAGAGAGCGAATTTTTCCCAGACAAGTCTGGTAGCATTTTCCTGAGGCACCACTTTCCCGACCCCGCAGGGATAAGAGCTTGGTTGGCCCGGAGTGAAGTCGTACATAACTACTACTACTTACCATGAATGTGTCGATTTCTTGTTCAGCAATCACGAGGTTTTTAAACAACATACATTTACTTCCATAGAGAAACACAATACAATACAACACTAGCTGACGTTTCGGCAGTATCGCCTTCTTCAGAGCCTGGAAGGGCATACTGATATGCAATCAACTAGGCCAAACGCTTCAATAACACTTACAAGAAGATGAAAAACTCTGTGGTTATTACATGATCAACAGATTCTCGAAACACTCATCGCTTTTTACGTGACTTCCAATGAGGAAGTTTAGAACAGATATTTATAGTCGGTTGATGACTGCACCATCCCACATCAGAAATCGGTGCGAACATACGGGATCAGGTCGCGTATGACCTCCGGGCATTCATCCCTGAGCCGTCCCTACCGTAATTGCATGAGTTCAGGTACGATATACCTGATCTCTTGTAATAATTGCGGAGGTGAATATATTGGCGAAACGGGCAGACCTTTGTGTATCCGTATAAAAGTATGTGTTAGTAAGTCGTTTGTGTATATCCGTATCCGTGTGTATCCGTATCCGTTTGTGTTTGTACCTATTGACTCCGAGCAAGAACATCTTGATGGCAAACGAAAACTAAGACGAAACGAAGCACCCCACTAGGCACGCATAGGATATAAAAGCATAGCGGAGACGATTTTGAAGTAAAAGTCAATATCCTTGCACAGGAGTCTAAAACACCAGCGCGAAAACTTCTTGAGGCTTTTTGGATAAATGCCAAAAACTCTACAATGAATAGCAGGGATGAATGCCCTGAGGTCATACGCGACCTGACCCCGTATGTTCGCATCGATTTCTGAAGTGGGATGGTGCAGTCATCAACCACATGCGACTATAATCAGCTGTTCTAATCTTCCTCATTAGAAGTCGCGTAAAAAGCGGTGAGTTTTTTGAGAAACTGTTGATCATGTAATTACCATAGTTTTTCGTCTTCTTGTAAGTGTTATTGAAGCGTTTGGCCTAGTAGATTGTATATCAGTGTACCCTTCCAGGCTCTGAAGAAGGCGATACGGCCGAAACGTCAACTAGTGTTGTATTGTATTGTGTTTCTCCATGGAAGTAAATGTATGCTGTTTAAAGACCTCGCGATTGCTGAACAAGAAAACGACGCATTCATATTCCAACGCCGAGGTTAATAGAAAGTCGATCCTGGGAACTACTTACTATAATATACTGTGCTATAAATATCACTTAGTAAAAAAGCTGTGCGCATTGTTAAGCTTCTGTTTAGTGCACGCCGAGCACTTCTACCTACGAGGGTGACAGTCCAGTAACGAATAAGATAGGTTTGCGTAGAATATACTAAGGTCGGATCATAGCCCAAGGTTTGCGATACAACACGACCGTTTTTTGCTGTGCATGTGCAACGCCATTTAACGTTGCCGATTTTCACACTGTCCTTAAGGCCGCAGTTAAAATCAAATTTTACGCGTTCACTTGAAGTGAAACAAACGGAAGAAAGAATGAGATATCTATATTAAGCCATAGAACCTTCATTTAGAACATTGAAGATTACATTACGAAATGTCCGTGGAGTTCAGTTTCTTGTGCACCATTCATTTCCCTATCAGGTCAACTAAGATCCTGTTTCAGCCATCATTTCTGCTCAACTGCCAGGTCAAGGAGAAATCCTCATCATCATTTGCTAGTGAGCAACCTCTGAAGCTGATAAGAACGAACCACACATATTCGATTATCGCCTAAGGGAAATAATTCTTCACAAAAGCCCTTTCTACAATGTTCTTGTTGAAAATTTCTACATGAAATTACTAAAACTCACAAAAGCAAATTCAGTATCGAGAAATTTATGATAGCAGAGCAAAATCAGGATGAGAACAGTTACAAGGGCTTCTATTCACCGTAAGTGTCGTCTTTAATTCATTTTTTGAGGATGACAAAAATTGTCACTGGAATCGCCTACTGCACGACTTCGCGGAAATTGACCATGTACTTACGACCGCGAAATAGTGCCTCTTTCACACTTTTGTAGTGCCATCTTCTGCTGCCTAAGAGCTCTGCTTAACACACCTCCATTTTTCGGTTAAGAAGTTCATATCGCCTTTCTACCATGGCCAAGACGTTTCTCGAGAAGAGCGAAAAGCTGGAACTAGACTCTTTTGTAGCACATCTTTGTGGTAATAACTACCAGCTGCAGGAGATCTTTAGATTTTTTCAGGATTCGCAACGTTTCGCCATAATACTTGGATACTTGGATGGTCCGCCTTCACGAGCTGTGCGGACCCCAGCACATATGCCATTCGTTCCTTTCTCTCGCAATCATTGTCCATGGTGGTGGTCCTGTTCGAGCATGGCAGCGCTTGCGAGTCTCATACCGTGATCTGTAAAACAACGGCAGCTGCTGGTACAGCTGATTAACTCTGTTTACGAGCACGTCCGCCCAACGTGTCGGTGGTCGTCCAAGGGGACGTTTATATTCTCTTAGAGTCCACTGTACTGTCTTTTCGTCCATCTGTCGTCTGTTCTTCTCATTATGTGAGCGGCCCATCTGTTTCGTGATTGATGTATATTCTCCTGAATCTCGAAGATGTGACGGATTTCGAAGGTCAGAGCTTCACATTCCAGCTACATATTGAGAGTGCCGGTTATAACTCGTATGAAATGCTGAGATATTTGCAAAACTCCGGACCACAGGTGTATGCAGTGGGGAACGAACACGCGCTGTTGTCCTTACCGGGGAGCAGCGCACTTCACCACTACACCATCCGGGTCCTTCGCTTTGCATGTCTCTCAGCTAGTTCTATCGATCTTTTTGCCATCAGCAATCACCCGTCAACGGGTTTGATCTGGGGAGCCAATATCGGCATTGAACCCAGTTAAGCTGAGGCTTAGTTATAATCACAATTTGACGGGTGATTGCTGTTGGCAAAAAGATGGATAGAACTAGCTGAGAGACATGGAAAGCGAAGGACCCGGATGGTGTAGTGGTGAAGTGCGCTGCTCCCCGGTAAGGACAACAGCGCGTGTTCGTACCCCACTGCATACACCTGTGGTCCGGAGTTTTGCAAATATCTCAGCATTTCATGCGAGTTATAACCGGCACTCTCAATATGTAGCTGGAATGTGAAGCTCTGACCTTCGAAATCCGTCACATCCTTTGGTGGACAGCTCGCTAGTTATTACCGGGTGAAGGAGATTTTTACAGCATTCGCAACTTTCCGCCATATGAGTGACTTTCTATTAACCTCAGCATTGATTGCATAATTCTTTATATTTCTATTTAGCAAACACGAGGTGTTATTTTGTTCCTTTATTTACATACAAGCTGACGTTTCGGTGGATTTCGCCTTCCTCAGAGCAGTCTTCTATGAGTTTTCCACTTAATATGTAAAGTATCTTCCTGGTACATCTTGCAGTAACTCCCACGACCGACTTCCTATTAACCTCGGCATTGATTGAATAATTCCTTATATTCATGTTTAGCAAAGCGGCTCTGAGGAAGGCAAAATCCGCCGAAATATCAGCTTGTACGTAAATAAAGGAATAGAATAACACCACACGTTTGCTCAACAGAAATGTAAAGAATTATTCCGCCATACAATTGTAATTCTTAACACAGGACCACTACTTCATCCTTTTCCGGTCCGCCTGCAGTCCCGTCACAGAATTCGAAACACCCATTACTTAAGGTTTCGCGACCACTTCCTTCTGGTAGAATCGAAAGTTATTCAATTCGATAAAAATGTGAGACTTGCTGATATCTCATAGTCTCTATGTTCTTCAACAGATTCCACAAATCGGACTAGACAACTCCCGACCGCATTATTTATAACTCCGGAAGTTTAAACTATAGGTTTGGTAAGTATGTGACAGTGTAAATAGGAAAACAGTCGTGAGTTTGATTCGTTTTACTTGCCATTCCCATGTTCTCTAAACCTGTAGATGTTGACTAAGGTGTATAACTTGTAACTGGATACACCGCAGCAAAATTGTGAGATTATTGCCTATGTTCTCTAGCTTTTCCTTATTATACAACAAGCAATGTCGTATTGGGTGCTTATTGCCTGGGTATTTTAGGTTAACTTTTTATTTACTGCCTAGTACAAATTTTCACGGCAGGGTATTACGTGAAATGCGACCGTAATGATGCTGAGATAATTTCGAAACTCAGGACCGCAGGTGTCTGCGTTGGGCATCGAACACGTTGTTACCCTTCCTGGGGCTAACGCGTTCATCACCACACCATGCACGTCCTTCGTTTCTCCTGTCTCTCAGATAGTTTTATATCTACCAGTGCCATCAGCATTAACCCGTCAACGGTAGTGGTCTGCAGTTTTGCAAATATCTTAGCATCATTATGGTGGGTGCATCATATTTTTACAAACAACTATTGTGTTCGTGGTGAGATTACAGATGGCGTGTGAAAAACAGTTCACTTGGGTGTTAGCTGACGTTAGATTGTTGCGAGTGTTCTCCGAGTCTGATCCAATCCTGTACGGCGTAGTTGTTCTCAGCTGAGGTACCACGTCTGATTTCTGGATGGTGAATCTCTGGAGTAGCACATCCATGCTGTCTAAGATGGATAAAAGCTGGTGAAAAGGATTTACAGATGTCGCACTAAAAATCGTTGATGACTTTCTCCATTATTATTTCTACACTGAATGACTAACATTCCGAGCATCGTATCCTTGTTTTACAGTCTACAAAGTCTTGATGGTCAAAATCATTTTGCTATGTGCTTCTCTCTTTGGCATCTCTTTATGTAGGCGCTTCGCACAGTGATTAGAGGTCCTCTGCCATGGACTTCGACGAAGCATGGCAAAGAACTTTACCGTTGACTGCATTTGCATCTTATGGCAAGAATGTAGTCGCTTCTGGCTCACATTTAACCATAACTCTGTCATCGAGGAGGCGGAAAGTAACCAACCGTTCACCGACTCGAGATTCTTCACATAAAGAGTGGTGTGTGAACGGTACAAAAGTTAAATGAAAAGGCCTTTTACAGTTTGTCTATCGCAATTTATCCATCATTCCATAAAATACCGTCTTTTTAGACGAAAATGGACTTAAAAGCGAAACGAGTTTGTTTTAGAGATTTATGTTCATAATCTTTCCAGTGTCGCGACTAGAAATGACGGAGAAAGTGGTTCGCTTTGAGATTTGTGGAATGTTGGAATTTTCATTTGGGATTCAAATCCATGAAGTCGAGAATAGTTTTTCCTTGCAACTAGTCATAAATATGTTATAATCTAGACATTTATGGAAGTAGTCATTTCCGCGACCTGATTTGTGTTTTTCCGATGAAGTTTCAGTCTTCGAGACCACGAGTCCTTATATAATGAAATCGCCACCACCGTCCCACTCGTCTCTAAAGCATATTATTTTTACGCGAACGGTTCAAGCAACTCTTTTTTGTCCTATTTTTCGCTATTCGACTTTGACTGTTGTGCTCAACGAACGGATAACACTGTGTATTACGCATAGGAAAATTTCCTTTAATAAGATTTTTTATAGTGCGCGTAACGAAGGGGCGAGAGGCGCCTTGCAATAGACATGGAATCGATCCCGCGCTCCAGGCTTACCAAACCTTCCATTCCACCAGGGTCGGTAAATTGGAACCAGACTTACCGCAAGTCATTTTATACGCCATATATGCATTCAATTACCTCCAACGTTGCTTAATGAAGTGGAATGCATGACGCATCCTACAGGGATAGATCAATGCCGAGATCTTCAACTTTTATTTGTCCTTTAAGGTTTTCATTAAACGTAGTCACTTTTCTAAACTTACGATTTCACTACGATCTGAAGTGTAATCATGAATAAAGCATCAGGACGTGTTCTTGCTGTGCTGAAACTCACTGTAAACTTGTAATAGTTCCCAGGATCGACTTTCTCTTAACCTCGGCATTGGAATATGAATGCGTCGTTTTCTTGTTCAGCAATCGCGAGGTTTTTAAACAGCATACATTTACTTCCATAAAAAACAATACAATACAACGCTAGCTGACGTTTCGGCAGTATCGCCTTCTTCAGAGCCTGGAAGGGTATACTGATATACAATCTACTAGGCCAGACGCTTCAATAACACTTACAAAAAGAAGAATCAGTAATAAGAATCTTCAATAACACTTACAAAAAGAAGAAGCGTTTGGCCTAGTAGATTGTATATCAGTATACCCTTCCAGGTTCTGAAGAAGGCGATGCTGTCGAAACGTCAGCTAGCGTTGTATTGTATTGTGTTTTTTATGGAAGTAAATGTATGCTGTTTAAAAACCTCGCGATTGCTGAACAAGAAAACGTCACATTCACTGTAAACTCGCATAGTGACAGTCTTATTCTTCCAGTTCTTCTCAACATGACTGTTGCAGGATACACCTATCAATAGGTTTCAACTATTTTCGAAATTCCTATCGAAAAATTCTTTTCGCAGACCTGATCACAAGACGTAAAAAGTCTACTAGCGAGACGTATTGACACTTTTGTGAGATTTTTTTTACCACAAATCAACATTGTAAGCTAAACGTTGATTGGCTTGTGAACAGAGAGAGTTCACGTTTTCAAAGTGAAGGTTTTTTTTACTGTTAACTAACACATTGGCGACGTCTTCTGATTTCTTGGGGAGGGGAGATGCGACGACGCTCAATTTACAGACTTTACGGAAGTTCTGAATTTTTGACAAAAAGAGAAAGCACTTTTCATTACCTAGACGACTTGAGGGCTTGTGGAAATGTCAGAATTGTAGAAAAAACTTTTCTGTACCATTTTAAAGGTATGAATGGTGTGTGTGCTATTGTATACTGTACGTTATTAGTTTCTATCACTCAAACACATAGCTATGAGCATTTAGAAGTATTTCATAAATCATGTTGAGCGTAGCCGTGCATTTTTTTATACTCTTCCCTCGCATGAGACAACCATGATTGGATTGAAATTGAAGTAGCAGTCAATTACCTTGTTCGCAGAAAGATTTTTTGTCAGAAGGGGAAAAAGAGCTCTCGTAATAGAAAGGAGCATTTTTGAGTTCGGAATAGATACTATTACGTAGGAGTAAAAGTACAGCAAAAAAGTTCTATGAAGGTAAATAAACAAGCGAAAGGAAAATGCATCTCATTTGATGCTCATCGTCAGCAATATGTTAGGAAATGATGTTATAGGTAATTTGGAAATCTTATAAATGTAATCTCTTAGGCTGATTCAGATATAAAAGCGCTGTGGATAAGGGTTTTTTAATATTTATAATGACATCCATCACCGGTTCCTAATGTTATGTTTAGTGGTTCCTCTGAAATAGAAATAAGATCTTAGGAAAGCATTTTTTCCTCTCAGCGACAGCAATACCTTTAGTTCACTCAAATCAAGCAATCTTTTATTTAAGTACTTTCTCTTTGCAGGCTTAATTACAGAAAGTCGCTTAGTTATTATAATTCCTTGTTTAGTGCATTATAGTTACATTTATGTTTCACTTATAAGGGAGGCTTTCGAGGTAGTAATATTGTAGGACTTAACGCGATATTACTCCTGAGTTCTAGTGAAAAGTATCTTCATTGAGTTTTAAACTAACGAAATACTGAGTTACTCGATTTGTCAGGGATCGGCGTGAGTCGAGAATAATTTTGGGTCTTTTGGTCTTTTTTGGCACTTAAGTGTTTATTTTTAAAAATGAGGCTATTTCACGGTATTGTGCCTCCTTTCAAGTGCCATCACAAAATTGCAACATTTGAAAACTAGTGAGGATTTCTCTTTAGGCGATTCTATAGACCTCCACGAAGGAGATATCGCTCGTATACAGCTGAGGTGAGGAAGAATAACGCGCTCAATTGCCTCATGCCAGACCTTGAACTTCAGGTGAGCTTTATCCTATAGATTTAACGTGGAGTTCCAATTGCATCAATCAGATAGGCTTATGTAAAACAGTACTTAAAATTACTTTGCTATACACGCAAGATCCAGAGTTCGATCCTGCGACCTGGCCTCGTCAAGTTCCCCGTTACCCCGATATTGGTAGATTGGTACCAGATTTTTTTGTCAACTCTTATTTGATAGAATGGTAAACTCCTGAATACAAATGTATGAGCCAAAGTAATGAGTTCCTTAGTGTATCGGCAACTAATTGATCAATGCTGAACGCTCTATCTTTTTCTTCTTTTGCTAATCAGAGAAAAAACAAACAGAAAACAAACATTAGTGATGTCTAATTTCACCGCCATCTATTCAAGTTTTGTGGCATCATGGTAGCTTCCTTATACATATTGAATAGGTCAGTTTAAATGTCGATGGAGTCACTGTGTCAAACATTTAATTTGCAACCTCATTTCCTCTCTTTTCTTGCCGAGCTAGTCAAACGCGAATCGGCGTTTCCCATTTATGTATGCATTTATGGCAGTTGGTACTGGCAAGTAAGGGTTATGTCAACGCGGAGAAAATTGAAGTATTACTTCACGATCTTTCCCTTTCGACCGCATGTATTACAGTTATGTAATACAATTATCGCAGTAGTTAGATCTACCGAAAAGCTCTCCAGTGATATATAAACTATCAAAACGAAGACCGTTCACATCGTTACTTTAAGAAACCACTTAAAATTTGCGTAGAAAGATGTGCATTGTTTTCTAAAGTACCATTGAAAGCAGGAAGCTTTTTTAGCATAGATTATTTGGTGAACTCGTTCAAGTTCGAAGTTTGTTTTCGGTCTTTATCAGATACGAATTAAATCATGTCTTGTTTTTAAAAATGTATAAATAAGGAGAAATTATTAGAAAAGATAACTTGGGGAGAGACCTTCATGCCTATATTGTTCTGAAGCGCTGCTGTTCAGTGTTCGTAACTGCGTTGTTTCACGGATCTCCCTTATATGAAGGATATCAAGCCAATTAGTCTCGAAACTGAGCCGCGAATCCCTAGGTCGAGAGTGAGATGTTATACAAGGACCAAAGACGACGTATTAGCCATGAGATGAGAGGGGGTTCAATACATGGGCTTCCTTTCTTAATGATGTCCACTTTACGACCTTTTACTATCGGTGAAATGCAGGTCGATATGGGCTTCCTTTAGTAACATTTTGCACCCCAAGTGCATTAAGTAATTCGATGCATTTTATCGGGCCAATTTTCCCTCTATCAATGGAAGACGCTTTTTATAATCTCCCGAGTGAACATGTACGTAGTAAGTGGAGAATTCATGCAAAAACGGTCCACTGCTACATAGGATTTGTGGTTCCCGAAGTGCTTGAATTTCTGAATAGGAGGCGTACTACCAGAATTGGATCGCCGTCAAATGTCTACGATCACTTTCTGGTATCATTAAATGCTATAAATCACAATGTTAACCTTTTATTTTTTGCCTACTATAATTTTTCACGGCAGGGTATGATGTGAATTACAACCACAACGATGCTGAGTTATTCGCAAAACTTGGACCGTGGGCCAGATCTAACCAAAAGGGAAATCGGGGTTCGATCTGACTCGGGGTGAGTTTTGCGAATATCTCAGCATCATTGTGATTGAAATGGTAGAGTTTCGAAAAAGTGAGCATAGTCTTCCACTTGTTTGCGCATAATTTTAGAAGCAAAGAATATAAGTTAAAAATTACGCCAGTAAATTATTGAAAAATCCTAACTTTGAATTTATCTACAACTTTTTTAAATGGCTTGTACTTTTCTTTTGCCCACATGTTTACTGGATGCCTCAGGATTCATATAATCTGCTTGATTTACTTTGCCCACTTCCGTTCGGGAGTAAAAAGTCCTTAAGATGAAATTGATTTCATTACAGAAAAATGGCACCCCTTAACAAATAGGTCTTACATAAGTTGTATCGTTTTTTCATATCTTTCATTTTCTTCCTCTTTTCTCCAGTTCAACACTGTTATGTCCACTTCACCAAGCAGTTCCATCATTTATAACTCCCATGACCAACTTCCTGTTAACCTCGGCATTAATTAAACAATTCTTTATATTATTGTTTAGCAAACACGAAATGTTATTATTTTTTTATTTACTCACAAGCTGACATTTCGGCGGATTTTGCCTTCCTCAGAGCCTGGAAAGGTCAGGTTGACCTCAATCTGCGCAACCAAACACTTCCATAACTGAACAGAAAAAATGCTAAACCAATATTTCAATCACAATGAACACAGAAGAGCTTCTTTGCGCACTCACCGCTTTCTATGAGTCTTCCCTTGAATATGTCAGATATGTCATGTGGAGACCATCATCATCTATCATTTATATTGTCACAGGCTTTGTAGCACAGACTAGTGATTGCTTTCGACGTTTTCAATGCGTGAGTTTTCGGCACTGTTATAACAACTGTTGTTGAAGCTAGCCAGTTGTCATTTCACGGAATCCGTCGAACAGTAGGTACAAACGGAGAGAGAGAGAAAGAGAAATGAAGAGTGTCAGATATATTTATACGTTTTCTACATAGTCTGTGTTATCACATCGATTGCGATAGAAAGTTATTTAAAGCTCAGATGGTAGTGTGCTTCATTATCTCATGGTCGACATATTCTCGAGTTTCTTGACTTCTTGGGAATATCGGATTTTTTGTCAGCTGCATAAATTGTTGAGCAGTTTTCTGGTTTGATTTATGCTTTCCGACCCACATGCTCACACAGCCTTCTATTCCTTTGGAGTCAGCGAATTGGAGCCATACTTGTCTGGAAGGATAGCAGCACTTGATACCGTAAGTCATTCTATAGGTCTCATATACATTCATTAACCCTCTAACACTGCCTGACGAGATTGAATATTGTGCATTCCTCAGGGATTAATCAATCCTAAGAGCTTTGTTCTTCGTCCTTTACTTTACTAAAGTTGCGTTCCTATAATTTAGTGTGATGCCGAAAAAGAAAACATGTCAAAGCAACCAACTATTGTTAAATGTTTCGTACTTCTCTCACCGTTCCATCATTTTTTAAGGAATGTTACACATAGAATCGTTTGAAAATTTGATTTCTTTCATTTTTAAAGTTCATCTTTTGCTACTTCCTTATCTAAGATATCTTTTATCACGTTTGCTGTTTGGAATCCTAACCGTGTGGCCATTCTGTCCATGATTAATGCCAAAGGTGAAAACTTCCTCATCAAGTCATCTCAATCACTGTAGAAGTTCCTAAGCTTTCAACCAGCGCTGTTAGAGCTATTTCCACCCACTAGATTATTCCCGAAGTCTCTAGAAAATGAGCATTTTTTTCTCTTATGGAGAAGTTGACGTTGCACGTACACATGCAATATTTATGTAATGGTGCATGGGACATTTTGGACATGGGTGTGCTTGCTAACGATTGTACCTTCCACTTCCATTTGATTGCGAAATCTGAGGCCGTCTGAAGTCGTCTCAAACAAAGAAGATTTAACTCCAACGACCGACTTTCTATTAACCTCGGCATTGGCCAAATAATTCTTCGTATTCTTGTTGAGCAAATGCGAGGTGTTATTTTTATTCTCCATTCACGAATAAGCTGACGTTGACGTTTCGACGGATTTCACCTTCCTCAGAGCCTGGAAAGGTCAAGTTGACAGAAATCTATTCGGCCAGCCACCTCCATAAGCAAACAAAGAAAACGCTAAACCAAGATTTCAATCACATTGAACACAGAATAGCTTCTTTGCACACTCACCACTTCCAGTGGTTCCACTTTCCCTGACCATATCGCGTTGAGACCAACCGCACAGAATTCACATGAAAGCGTAATGTGCCCCTCCCATCAGAATAACAGGCTTGTATACTGCCCAATATCACGCGTGATAATGAGGCATTCTTCCCTTCATTTCCGGATTTCTAGAATTAATCCAGAACGCCTCGAGAGTTTTGCGCGCTTGTGTTCTCGATTCCTGTGCGAGGATCGTGACACGTACTTCAAAGTCCTCCTCGTTTTGTCTCTGGGTCTTATGCGTGCCTAGTGGGATATTTGGTTTACATTTGCTGACTAGGTGTTCTTTTATGCGGACACAGAGGAGTCTGCCCGTTTCGCCAATGTATTCGCCTTACAACGTCTCCGCACGCCTTACAAGAAAAATATAGTTTCATCATGCTCGTCTGACAATAAGAACATAGTGAACGACTCTAAAGCGCTATATGGTCTAATGGGGACTTCACTGGCGTCCACTCGAAATACTCCCGATCACAGAGAGGACGTGTGATAAATGACACAGGTGACTTACTCGTCCCTTTGATGGAGAACGAGCATGTTTCATAATCAATCGGGATCTTGTCGTGGAGCGAACACTCTTATTTACTGTTTATAGAAGTTAACATATTGGCGATGAGTAAGAAAGTCCAACATATCCTTTAAGTCCACTTTTAGCAACAGAGGGTATTAATTCTGGCCCATCAAGGAATTTATTGGCTCATGGGAACGGTAACTTCCATCATCGCCATTTACGGATCAAATGCGAGGTGGTGCTGTTTAAAATGCAAGAAAAGTATGCTCCTATGCGAGTTGGTGTGGTTTTAAAATTAGCATTATTAAAATAAAGAGGGAATTTTTTATAGCACTTAATGTATGCTGAAGAAATCCCAGGAGATTTGGGTCAAGTAAAATAAATCTCCATGGTTTAACCGAACGTATTACGATATAAAATGACTCTATCAGAATAAATTTGATTTATTTCACACAAGCAAGACCATTTGTTTATTATAGGCTCTAGTTTTGACATTGTTCTTTGCTTTTATTACACACAGTTTGTTTTAGGTAGCTCATTTCTTCGGTCAGACCCAGTCTCTTCCTCGATTCTTTCACTCTTTGGACAACACCTTGCGTATCACAACGGGGTTAAGGTAAGAGCTTCGATTTCGGAAGAAATCTTATTTATTCGATCAGTTTCATAAATTAAGTGGAAGTATGTCTTTGGAAAACCTCCCACACCCATTTTCAAGTTTCTTATCTCACGTAGTGAAATAAAAGATAGCAAGCTTTTTGGAAGAACAATGTATCAGAAATTGAACTAGTCATGTCAGTTCTATTCAGTATTTGCTTTCTTAGTATGAAGTCCATTTTTACCAAAGAAATATTTTCAAATGGTCCTTAGGATTTTCGTCTTAGTACAAAACGAGATAGAAATGATGATTACATAGCTCTAGATGATGACCCATGACTGGCTCAGAAAAATGAGAATTCCCACATTGAGTCCATTCTGCACGTAATTGTATTTCAACAATTTAATTCCTATTTAGTCAAGATTATAGAAATCTGAGGATGGAACATGGCATCCATAGAACATCAGTTCTGGAACGGGCTTTATGATCTAAAACTCTTATTTTTGAAATGGTTTCTCTTAGATGGGAATTCTTTTTTTACATCAAAAAGATTTACTAAACAACTTTTTTAACGAAATTACACTTGTATTCTTATGATACCCTTAAGCTAACGAGATCTTCCTCATTCAATATACTCATCTTCAAAGCTGGTATGCTTTCACAACTGAAAGAGAATAGCGTATGATCGATAAAAGTGTGCCACTTTTCTCAGAGTGCTGTCATTCTTCGAAAATGCTCTGTTATGATGGTTGGCTTTCTTTTTGGCTATCTTATGACTAACTGCCGTCCTCCCTTCCTACGGTTAATGGGATTTCTGAACGAAGATTGTCAACAAGTATCTCCGCAGTTTCTCAAGTTGTTCATCGTTAGCTATGTACAATCAAAGCAAAGACTTTGTCGATGTAGAAATTGGGTGGTCACCTAGACGCGTGGAATTGTCAGTTGTATCTCCTCGATGCGCAGTATACGCCCTACATCTAGCCATCTTTGTGCCTTTTCCTTGTCGGAATTGAACTTCACGATATTTCGAAAGCACTTATTATTTCCTGCATGTCTAGAAATTTCCGTAGACTGTATACACTACGCGGGTCCTTCGTTTCACCTGTCTCTCAGCTAGTTCAATCGATATCGATAGTCCGGAGTTTTGGTAGAGACGGCTGTAAATTAGTTAACAGCTTAGAGTGGTTTGTAGTCTAACCACTGCAACAGCTTCTTTTAAGTGTGTTGTCATGTTTATTTTATATTCATTGCTCATATTATGAACGTTTATGGAAGTGGTTAGACTTATCCACCAGACACTTTCGCAGTGGAATAGGCTCAGGTACTGTGGCCTATGCGGAAGTAGTCAGTATCCATCTCTATATACAACCACTCTGCTTCAAAGTGAAGTGTCCGATTAAGTTTCAAGTAATTACGATGTCGTTTTAGAGTTCATTAGTCAACTGAACGCTTTTCTCCTTAACAAATGTAGGCTTGTTGGGTTAACACTCCTCTTCTACTCAAAAATCTTCAAGGAATCGATCTATGTATTGTAATATTAGCTTTCTACTTCATCGAAAGTGATAGATACAAGTTTACATTACACTACAAAACACTTGCATTCTATTTCCTAATTAGCTTCGTGGAGATTACTGAATGCGTACTCAGGGTATTTATTGGATTTTGGTGGCTTGTCATTGTATCAAATCAGTGTTTTTGTCCGTTCAAAAAAGTATTGTGTCAATTTTCTGGCAGAATGGAAGGCTTAGTGAGCCCGGTGAGTGGGATCGAGCCAGCAATACCTCCAGTATATGCTGCGTAGGAGCCTTGCATAATGGTGCAGTAATTAGTGTCCAAAAGATTTAAAAGACCACATATCCACTCTCATTAGTTTCTAGTATAACATAAAGTTTGGCAATGAACCTCAGGTGTGAAACAATACGAAATAACGTTGATTGCTGTATGTTTTTGTATCTCAGATGTGATGGTTCATTCGGTGACATCTCGTGCATGAATCACTCTGAGTTTGCGACTTCACCGAATTCAGCTCCGAAAATGACATCACCATGTAGGTCTTTATGAATTAAATTCATGTTTCTATCAAGACTGAAACATCTGCACTTTTACAATGGCATTTTTTTTTATCTCGATCGTCGTCAATAGAACGGAACTTTCTTGATTTTATCATTCACTAACTGCACGAGTACACTAGTTGCTAAGATCGTTTCAACCAATGACAATACTAGCGAGTACTGAGCTTAAAATGGATTTTGATTTCTTCAGTTCTATTGTAGAAGCTTTTTTAGTCTTAGAAGGTGCCATCAACATCGGTCAAGGTTTAAACGATCTTGTCATACAACTTTTATTTGGCTAATATTTCGACGTTTTCGTGTTCCTCATATCCGAGTCGATGGTCCACAGTCGTTCGTGTTCTCGCTGTAATGTCTTCCTCTTAATATCGTACCGAATCTCCCACGGTGAATCACTGCTGGAATGAGCCCACCTCACCAGGCAACACGCTCTTTTATACCGGACGATTGTTCACTGATTGTCGACCGATGATGATTTCTTTTCATGTCAACGATCTACCCTGCAGCAATAAGTATTAAATTGGCTCGAACAAAGCGTAATAACCCTATAATAAACCGACTTTCACTTAATCTCGCGTCATTCGTCCTCCCGATGGACGTCGACTCGGACCATCGGTTCCGAGGAAGATGAAGACGGCGAAACCTCACCCGAATTGAAGTTGTATAATAACGTGTTGTATGCTGAATAGTGCAAGGAAATTTATTGATTGTTCACGCGAAGGTTAAGTGAAAGTTGGTTTGGTACAGTATAAACGATGTGTTATAAAAATAATGCTTATTAACTGAACAAATGGATGTGGAGCCCCATGAGTGACCGTACCGTATCTATAATTAAACCACCTTTCTTTTAGTGGCAATGGTTGGCAAGGAAGAAGGTGATAACCGGGATGAGCTCATGAGCGAAACAATCGGCGAAAAACCAAGAATAGAGATAGAATCCAGCACATTGAAGCGAACAATATTAGTAAATGGTAACGAACTCTCAGACCAGACAGATGATAAAAATCCACTTGAAAGGGTGAAAGATCGTCCACCAATACCCGTCTACATTTCGCGACCATCGATGACAGTGAACAGTGATGCTTTGGAAAAGAAAGTCACTGAGGTTTGACCGTGTAACTACGTAAATTCTTTCTTTGTCAAAAAGTCATTTTAAATCCAAACATCTTCAGCCATTACGGCCTGGAGCAATAACGAAAACTCGGCGTCGACATTCTGTTATGGACCACGTTCGTGAAAGTCTCCGAAGAGAGAACTGTCAGTTGTCTGTGTGTTCTTTAATGTTTATTTTAATGAAAAACTTTTGAGAAAAAGGATTTCTTTGCTTGAGCACTTGACATTCAACACTGTTATTTTCAATTTGAAAAATGGTGGGTTACTTTTGGCTATTTTTCAGCATGTCGGGTCCGTTCAGTTAGTCCTATGGGTCTTGACGGTGCTGCCAGAATAAGACATTCCATTTGCGAAATACTCTCTGGAGGTGACTACAATCTCGTTACTGTTTCTATTTGCTAAATAGGATCGCTGTAATGCATAATTGTGATTAGACTGGCGTTACTAGATGCTATACAAATGATGCTTCCATCTGGGTATACGGGCCACGTTTGCTAGTTCGAGCCTGGGCTCTGGACTCAGCAATCCTCCCATCCCTTCGCAGTCGGCAAATTGGTACCAAACTCATCTATGATTGTGAAAACACTGAATTAGTACATCGATAAGCCACCACAAATCGTTGTTCATACCTGTATATGCGCTAACGGTATCCTTGAGCGATTGTTCAAACCGGAATGCTTTATCCTTTACCCTTTTATATGCACTTACATATATAGCAGCTACTCAGCACAACTTTCAACTTCTTTGCCTTCATGAGAGCCATCATTACCATGGTTGTCGTCTGTTCATGTAAATACCAATTTCTTTAACTTAACATTATGGCTGCAAAGTTTGTCCTCATTTCGATTATATTGTGGCAGATAGTGCTAGAGTCCATTGCTGTTCTTCATTCGCAATTCGTCAGAGCTTTGGTTTTTGCCAGTCGGATCTTTGCAATAGAGTTCCTACATTGAAGTCACTAACCTAGAAGCGGGTTTAGAGGAATTCGTATGCAGGATTTCTTTATTTCCCGGTCCCGGTTCACCACTGGTTGTCTTTGAGTGAGGTTTGTGCTTAGTCTTTCATTTCCAAGCTCAAAACTATTGATAAATGCTGAGAAAGTCGATTTTCACATCACTAGAAAGACGATACAAGAATACACTACTTAATCCAATAGATCTGTCTTCGAATAACGTTTGTATCTCAGCAGTTCTTCTCTCCTTTTCGTTTGTTGACAGTTGTCGACTACAGTGGCACTTAAATTTATATGCACATTCGCATCTATCTTGAGGTAATGTCATTTTCTTTCCTCACTGACGTGCTGAATGCTACCCGTGTGTGATTTTCCTTTGGATCCTAGAAAGCTTTATGAAAGCGTTCCTAAGATTTTACTACAAGCAATCGACCGCCCACCCTCATAGCTCGAAGGAAAGTTTGCTATTTTCTGACTCAGATTACTACACGAGAACAGCTATCCTCCTAATGACAGTGAATCGTGCACCAGTATGAACGATATAAAGCGTTCTATGGATGTCACTCTTGTCTGGAAGTTATTTCTGACCATAGTTTTCAGTACCTAAAATTTGATGTTGTTAACAAGCTTAACCTTTTTATTTACTGTCTATTCGTTTTAACGGCGGGGTATTTTGCGAAATATAACTACTATAATGCTAAGATATTTGCAAAACTCCGGGCCGCAGGTGTCTGCGGTGGGGAACGAACACGCTATTGTCCTTTCCGGGAGTAACGCGATCACCACCACACCATGCGGATCCTTCGTTTCGCTTATCTCGCAGTATTTATATTTCGCAAAATACCCTGCCGTTAAACAGAATAGGCAGTAAATAAAAAGGTTAATATTGTGATTATAATTGTAGCCTCAGCTTAACTGGGTTCATTGCCGATTTGGGGTCCCCAGATCAATCCCGCTGATGGGTGATTACTGATGGGAAAAGATCGACAGAGCTAGCTGAGAGACTGGCGAAACGAAGGACCCGCATGGTGTGGTGGTGAACGCGTTACTCTCCGGAAAGGATAATAGCGCGTTCGTTCCCCACTGCAGACACTTGCGGTCTGGAGTTTTGCAAATATCTCAGCAATATAGTAGTTGTTGACAAGGTTGGATAAAGTGCAATCACTGCATTCTTTCCAGTTCTTATATCGTTGAGTTTAGAGCGATCTGCACAACAAGTATACATAGAATCGCGGTTTTCATTTACATTCATATTTTACTGCACAATCCATATTAGTAACCCGGTAAATGTTCTAAGTTAACGGTTACAACTTCGTCCCACTATCTGCACCGCGTCATTTTTCATGGGTCCACCATCGGGTCTTATCCTTGACCTACGATTGTCCTGAACAAAACCACGTGTAACCTTTGCACTCTTTCTTGTCTACTTCGTTTGTTGAATCTTTCTTTCTTTACTTCCTGTGCGAACTGATTGCTACCACGTAGTTAATAAGATGACGTCACTTTAGAACTTATTCCTAGCTTCGCTCAGATTTGAACTTTATGATTATATCTTTTAGGATTGCTTAGCTGGATAACCTTAAAAGGTCCTGATTATTTATGTCGAGATTAAGTAATGGTCGGTATTGGAAAGTGTTTATGCTTATAATCGCTGTTGTTGTTCACTGCAAACTCCTAACATTCTGAACTGTTACGAATCCTGGGAGTTCTGAACAAACAGCACGCTTGGAAAAGGAATAACTTCTCAATCTCCTTTTTGACTGCATTCTGAGAGCTTTTGAAATTTCCAGCACTTTATATTTGGCATTTGCGATCTAATTTCTCATAAATGGCTCAAGAATTTTCATTTCTGGTCAAGAAAGGTCCAGATAATAAGACACGCTCCCTTCGTTACCACTTAGGGAGTACTGTACCCTACATGAGCGATTTCTTTAATAGCTGACTTTTCCTTGATAGTGGACTGTGCTAGTTAAATGAACACAATGACGTCGTTCAGAAATTTTTTGAAGACTATTTGCAAACTGTGAATCTTTTCCCGTCATGTGTACTGAAACCGGCATGACTTTGTACTTTGTACGGTAATGCTGTCCAATGTTCATTATTTTGGTAATATATTGTTAGATTTGGCTATATCTATGAGAAATTCGAAAGTACTCCTTGTTGGGATCCAAGGCGTGACGCCATCCACCTGCAGCGGTGAAAAGGGTGCTCATCGCTTCATCTACTATAACTAGAATTTAGATTCTCTGGTGAAGTAATTTGGAAAGCTGCCAGCCTTTTGAAAAGTTTGCTCAACATTTTGGCCCATACCATACGCTTACTTTGCGGTTGATATTGTGATTGTAAGGGCGCTTATGGCACAGTGGTTGGAGGCGCCTTGCAATGCACACATGGAATTTATCCGCGCGCCCATAGGCCTACTAAGTCTTCCAACTCTCCGGAGTCGGCAAACTGGTATCAGACTTGTCTGGGAGGATAGCAGCACTGGCTCGATACATCGCTAGGCCACCGCGAGTTATTGTAAAGGCTAGATATGCATTCGTTCACTTCCAGCGGTGCTCAATGTAGTCGAGTGCATGGCACATCGCTCAGGGATTGATGAACGCTGAGAGCTTTATCCCTTTTTTATTGTGATTATGTTGTAGTATGGATAAATAATAAATAAAAGGTAGGACTCTCGGCGTTGTCCAATTCCTGAAGGATGCGCCATGCATTCGACTTCACTAACCGTCGTTGGAGGTCATTGAATGCATATCTCACCATACAACGACTCGTTATGGCCCACCGATGTATCGAGTCAGTGCTACTATCCTCCCTATCCTTCCAGACAAGTCTGGTACTAATTTGCTGACCCTGGAGGGATGGAGGGTTTGGTGGGCCTGGGACGCGGGATAGATACGTGTGCATTGCGAACGTTTTGCTATACACGCCTATGGACTAAATAATATCGATTTATAGTAGTATAATATGGAATATAATATGGAATAAATAACACACCTTACATTCATGTGTCAAGCGCCAATCACCTCGCCACATGATTTCGAAATATCTAGAACTGTTACTGAACCGACTTCCCCTTAACCTCGGTGTGAATAATCAGCATATCTCTTTGAAATGTTCAACTTACACGAATTTGTTAGAGAAGTTTTATTCGGTTAACATTTCGTCGTTTGGTTCTGAAGAAGACGAAGACGTCGAAACGTTAATCGAATAAAGAATAAAACTTATAACAAATAATTCAAAAGACCGACTTTCTATAAACCTCGGCATAGATAGTTGATATATTTGTTTATATGGTCTTATAAACTGCTGTTCTTAAGCTGATGCGAGGCTGGTATAGGTCTTCGTTGTCGTTGTCGTTGTTGTTTTCATTGCTGTTGGTGTTTGTTGCTCGATGGCTGATTCGGCGATTTCGCCTTCCTCAGAGCCGTGTTGTTACGAGTGGGACTCAAGTGTTATAACAAATAACTTGGTGTAAGCTGAACAGTTCAAAGAGAAATGAAACCACAATGGTGCTGAGGTGGAGGTGTCCGCCGCGCCATGCAGGTCTTTCGTTTCACCTTTCTCTCAGCTAGTTTGCTTACCCTGCCGTGAAAAATTGTAGTAGCCAGTAAATAAAAAGTTGATATTGTAATTTCAGAGAGATCTAAAACTGTTTTTGTCTTTATCACTTAAGCGAGTGGGCAATATTGTCGTATTGTTAAATCGAACAGAAATTAATCCTGATTTCTAGAACAAAGTCTCATTTCTGCTGACCTGAAGTGTCTCACCGAAAAATATCAATTCATGGTAAACCTTGTCGATTTGGCAGCTGTTGGGTTTACTGAAGATTTGTTGTCGACGTATTTGACGTCTTGTCATCTGATCCTAAGAGATCCAGTTAGTTCACTGGATGAATTAAACCTTCGTAGCCCAATACACTCAGGCTTCGATAGTGATTTCTATGAGTTGTGCCCGAATGTCATCATCATCACCGTTTAGAATACTTTACACTCTTCATTGAAAGAAGCTAATCGCTAGGCATACCGGTTGTAATGGTCTCATCAGGAATTCCAACTTTACACTTTACAGTAGGTGCACACAACCAAGGAGTGATCGAAATGAACGTCATATAGAGATGTTGCAGTTCTTTTAGTTATTTTATAAAGTATCTACCGTTTTCATGTACATCCTTTTGCTTTTTTAATTCTAAAGTGTAAAAACTGAGGGCGAAGAAGTTCCAATAATGATGCTAAGATAATCACAATCTTAATCGTTTTATTTACTGCCTACCCTTTTTTAATGGCAAGGTATATTGCGAAATATAACTTCAATGAACCTGAGAAATTGGCAAAACTCCGGACCGCAGATGTCTGCGGTGGGGAACGAACGTGCTATTGTCCTTTCCGAGGAGTAGCGCGTTCACCACCACACCTTGCGGATCCTTCGTTTCATCACGCTCTGATCAATCCCACTGACGGGTGATTGCTGACGGCAAAAGTACGATAGAACTAGCGAAGACACAGGTGAAATGGAGGATCCGCATGGTGTGGTGGTGAACGCGCTACTCCCCGGAAAGGACAATAGCACGTTCGTTCCCCACCGCAGACATCTGCGGTCCAGAGTTTTGCCAATTTCTCAGCTTCATTGAAGTTATATTTCGCAATATACCCTGCGGTTAAGAAAGAGTAGGCCGTAAATAAAACGATTAAAATTGTGATTATAATTAAAGCATCTGCTTAACTGGGTTCGTTGCCGATTTGGGCTCCCCAGATCAATCCTGTTGACGACTGATTGCTGACGGCAAAAGATCGATAGAATTAGCTGAGAGACAGGCAAAACGAAGGGCCCGCATGGTGTGTTGGTGAACGCATTACTCCCCGGAAAGGACAATAGCGCGTTCGCTCCCCGCCGCAGACACCTGCGATCCGGAGTTTTGCCAGTATCTCAGCTTCATTGGTGCTGAGATATTTACAAAACTGCGAACCGCAAGCGCCTGCGGTAGGGAACGGACGCGCTATTATCCTTTGCGAGGACTAACGCATTCACCACCACACCATGCGGGTCCTTCGTTTCGCCTATCTCTCACCTAAGAGCTTCCCACCTCTTCTGTGGTTGTCATCTGATTCCTAGTGAATCGGTCTCAGTGCTTCTATCAGCCCTTAATCTGGACTCGATGTTCGTTCTCGTAAATCACTGCTCTATAAACGCCTGATAAAAGTGCATACCGGAGAATCACAAATGTTCTAACTCATCTTCAAACAATACGTCACGGTTGGCAACGACTCCACGGTTTTTATGAACAACTACCTTATCGAAGTGCTTAGAACTACTTTACTTACTGGCACATCTCGTAATCCCCACGACCGACTTTCTATTAACCTCAGTATTGATCCAATAACTCTTTATACTCTTGTGAAGCAATCACGAGGTGTTACTTCATTCTTTATTGACGAAAAAGCTGATATTTCGGCCGATTTCGCCTTTCTTAGAGCCTGGAAAGGTCAAGTTGGCCGCAATCTAACGAGCTAAACACCTCCATAACACCTGGCTTGCTCAACAAGTGTATAAAGTACCACTTTACTTACCTTGCCTTTACTTACTATCATTTCGTTTCTGGTAGGCAGTTCCCACTGTAAAATGAAGAGGATTTCTTATCGCTATGGCAGCTTAGTGTCGCGGTTTCGTCGTCGATCGGTGATCCATAGCAGTTCTTCATCCAGGGTCGTGATTGTGCTCCTGCGGTGATCCCCTGTGAGTAGGTTTGTTTCAACTGTCAAGTGTACCGTTTCTAACAATCTGCTCGGGACCTCTGCCATGTCTTTGTGCCGTTTGATCCGCAGCAATCAACTGCATTCATTATCCGTTGGATTTTGCTTCCATGCTGCGAAAAATATATTCCGCCTTGTATGGTTGAGACGTAAGACGCTTTTTTCTTTCTTTCTTGGCTTAAGGGTCCGTCTCTTTTCGTTTATTATAGTAAAGGAAAAAACCCGCGTTTCTTTTCTTCTTCTTTTTCTTACCTTATGTTTTTTTTTCAATTTTTATGAAGGTTTTCTTGCCCATTAACTTGAAACCGAATACTTATTTCGACTTTATTTCAGACAGACCCTACATTTTAAGCTCTCCCAATCATCGGCAGTATACACCTACAAGAAAGTTCCACACCACAGGTGATCGCTCGTCTAGAGCGATGTGCAAACCTCCATCGGTGGGTTTTGTAAAGAAAATCTACAACTCCTAAGGCTCTTCTACCCATTTGAGCCGCTTTGAATTAGAAATAGAAGTGTTTTATTGTGTTCTTCGGACGAGTTTTCATTAGTCATTATTATTCTGGAGCAATGAAACCCTGAAAATCAATCCGGTGTATTCGTTTTTCCATTGTTTTGGGCATAGTGTCCATCGAGGAGAGAGAGTCTCATTTTTGCTGTCGCTTTTTCCAGTGTAAATTATATGATTAAGAAACATTTGACTCTAATATTTTTTCTTACCTTTGTTCGTTCAGATACTGGTCTACACGGGGGGACAAAATGAGTTGTACGCTAGGATAAGGGACTCTCTGTCACGACTCATACCGGCCGATCGCTACACCGTTTTCCATCTGTCACCCGAAGCAATGAAAAAGCAGCCATGGATGGAGCCCACAACAGTACTTTTTCATTTATTTTTCTTCTTTCCCGATTCCTCCAATTGTTTACCTGTTTATAGGCATGCCTAGTCGTTGCGGATACTTCAGATTTAGATGACCAGTCGTGGTCGAATATGCAGTTGTATTTTAACCAAGTAAGTTTTCCAACTCCCTTTTACTTTTCAATAGGTTTTATGCCATTAGTGTTCTATTTGTTAGGCTGGAAAAATTATTTTTGTGTGCCAAAATCGTCTTCTTGCTAGCTTAACTCACTGTGACTCTTCTAAGAAACAGGCCTGTTTCTTTTTTCTTATTTTTTTTTCTTCATTCTTCTTCGTTCTTTTCTATGCATTGCCAAGTATTGATGTTGTGTGTATCTTCAGCATTCCTTTCCAGTTTAGGCTAATATGATCCGGATGGCGTTTGGATCTCGTGATTCCATATCGATGGGGAAGGATTTTGAGCATTTTCTTAAGAAATCTCTAAAGACACTATCTAAACATGGCGAGGTAGACCTACATATTCTGAGCTATTTAGAAAACTCCTTCCTTAGTTGTGAGAAGACCTTTAGTTTCAGATTAACACAAAGTTCCATTCTAAGGATTTTGCTGGTGCGATGAGCTACTCGGTTGTATTGAGCAAGGTCAAAGGTCAGATATCGCAAAACTATTTTACCCTCGTGAGGTTATTTTATTCCCATCAAGAGAGCACTTTCAGACATGCCTCTTTTTCTCTACATGGAAAACAGTGCTCATCAGGCGTCGGCTATTTTTTCCGATGCAACGTCTGAGCAGCTTTTATCCCCAGGTTTGTTCTTTACAGTCTTCCTTTCGTAGTCAAGTTACTTTTGTCCTGTAGACGATGTTTGGGAAAAGTAGCCAAGTCAGGTAACGTGAAAAATTGCCAGTTTTTGTTAGTCATTGTTTGAGTTTAATCTTTTTCTACAGTTAAACGACAGATGTACAACTGTAGTGAGATTTTTTCCTTACGTTTTGCTATTTCTTTTTTCGTTAAGGTATTAAAATATTACCCGAAGCGCTATCACGGGTTGGTGTTGAGGTTGTTGAATGCACTCCTCTAGCACTTACACAGGCGGTGATGACGGCGAGTGAAGACCCAATCATTGAAAACATGATGGTGTGTCGTTTGTCTCACGAGTTGTCTTAAATGTTATTTGTTATAAGTATAGAAAACTGTTAAGGGTGTGCGCTACGGGGAGGAAATCGGCCAAACACCAAAGCTTTTCTTTAGAAAGACGGAAAGGGCTGTTGAACAAGGAATGCCGGAAGTGAGCGAGAAGTTGCTGCCTGTGGAAGTGTTGTCTAGGTATTATGATGATTTCCATTCAATCCGTCTTCACCACTAGTCATTTTCATCGTAGAATGTTTCGTTTTCTTTTCGCTGTAACGATATAAAGCTATAGAAATTCGGATCATCCGGATATTGGATTCGACTTCTCATTGTACTTCACACGTCTTCAAACGAGGCAACTGGGACATGTTATTGTTTATGTTCCTGTTGCCACTACGACTATGGATATTAATGAAAGGTGTATTACTTAGATAACGAATGTATGTTGAATTTATGCAAGCATTTTTAGTCTATGTGATGCGATTCCCACTTGTCAAGGTGCTGTTGTAGTTGCTCGTCGTCAGGTTAGTGGAAAAGGTACGCTCTTCTTACTATCTTGTTGCCTCTTTGTTTCTTTCACAAATCATTTTTCATTTTGTGTAATTGTGATGATAGTGTTAACCTTTTTGTTTGCTGCCTACTATAATCTCCAGATCAATTCCACTAACCGGTGGTTACTGATGGCAGCGTTAGGTAGAAAACTAGTTGAGAGAAACGCAGAGCAAAGGCTTTCGTGGCGCAATGTGTAATACGTGAGTCCCTGGAAAGGGTAATCGTGGTTCGATCTGGCCTGGGGTCCAAGTTTTCCAATAATCTCAGCATCATTCTGGTTTTGATGATAGTTATAGTTTGCGATATGTTACATTTAGGTCGTGGTGGAAACGAGTTTCTCTCTCCACTTGGTGCAGCAATGTTCACATTTTCTACATATATACCTCAATCTTCTTCCCTAGCTCGGACACCATCATTCATACAACATATATTCGCCGTCGCCGTTGTTGATGCCGTACATCGGCTGAGCGGCCTTGATGTAAGCGTTTTCGCCTAATTTTTTTTGAATCCATTCACAGTCTTCTAACAGTCACTTTGAAGGGTTTTAGAAAGATGAGACAGAGGATTAGTAACCTTCTTTACCACTACTCACTCAGATACATCACTAATTGTGCGGGCCCCAGCGTAATTTCCATATTTTCGGAGTTTTGCTCGTTTAGCCACTGTGCTTCCATGGAGTTCCGAGGTCAGCCCAGCCATAGTTTGCCCTAGGTCGTCACCACCACAGATAGTCGCCTTCCTTGTGAATCAGAGGGAGATTTGCCACTATGCGACTAGTTTGATATCAAGACGGTGGTGTATCCTGGTAAAAATTTACTCTTAGCTGGGGTTCTTGATGGAAATGCCGGACTCCTTCTCAGCTTAGGAGGCCCTGCTGGTGGAATGAGTGAACTTTCCTGCTGTTCATCGCAGCCTGACATCCAGGAACACGTCGCAGCCACAATGAGGCGGTAAACCGTTGGGAGGTCCTTACCATTTATATAATAAAAAGGGAAGGCGGCTTACTTGGTTTGTGAATGAGATTAAGCTGTTGTGCTTCGTAGACCCGTTAGAAATCTGTAGAGTTAACAGAATAGGGCTATGTATTGGACGCAAGAATTCGACATAGTCGTAATCAGTGTTATTTTAGGACTTTCCTTTGCGAATTAAATGGCCGAACGATTTCTATTTTAATCGCTCACACAAAGTAGGCGGTCTTTTGGCCACTGCGAAAGTTCGCGATGATGGACTATTAATATCAATTGGTATGTATATGATAATAGTTTAATGATTTTTAATGAATGAATGATAATGGTTTTCTTTGCAGTGGTTTTTCCAAAGAACTTTTAGGTGCTGGAATCAATGTCGCCAACTCACGGCCAACAGTTTGCTTGAACGATATGGTTCCAGATGGTAGTTCTACCAAATTCTCAGTAGAGGAAGTGATTGCTGAAACGCTGAACTGTTTCGAATGTAAGTCTCATATCTTTAGATAATCACTTCCTCAGTTGCGATGGTTTTATGAGAATGGCATACGTTTTGCAGATTGGCTGAATATGTGTGAAATCAAAGGTCAAGCTGAAGTGCTCAAAACGTATTATAGATTTTGGCTTCATAGGTAAGGAGAGGGCATCAATGAGATGATTTGTCTTTCATTACCATTGTGCGTTAGTTCATTTTTCGAGGTTTTCCCATCTTTACGTGTTTCTATGTTTTCTGTAGGATGAAATTCTGCATAGAGGATGCAGTGGTCTGTTTGCTTGTGTGATTTTGTTACAACGCCAAAGTCAAGTAGACGAACTCTGCTTAATAATAATGTGGTCGCTTCCATCACAGCACTTCCCTCAATGGAGATACCCAAGTCTAACATCGGAGTCAGTACTTTCCGAATTGTGGTAAAAGATACATAAGTAGGTTTGTTTTTATGAACCATCTTTGATGATCTGGCAGGAGATTGTTAACCCATATCGTTCATTTTCGATGGCTAGCGTTTTGACCTCTCACTCTCTTCGGAGCATGGAGGCATTGTTGTACAGCCTTATTCTGTAAATAGTGTTCTGCAACCTTTGCAAAAACTCAGTGCACAAATTTTAACTTATTATTTACTGCCTACTCTTTTTAGCGGCAGGGTATATTGGGAAATATAACTTCAATGATACTGAGATATTCGCAAAACTCCGGACCGCAGGTGTATGCGGTGGGGAACAAACGCGCTATTGTCCTTCGGGGACGGCTTAATTGGATTCGTTGCCGATTTGGGCCCCCCAGATCAATCCCGCTGACTGGTGATTGCTGATGGTAAAAGATCGATAGAAGTAGTTGAGAGACAGGCGAAACGAAGGACCCGTATGGTGTGGTGGTGAACGCGATACTCCCCGTCTTCTGTTTTTTTTTTTAATATTTTCTATTCTTTTCCCATTATATGAGCTCGGAAATGGTTTCCATTTGACATCGAACAGCCTCCATTACGTAGGCGCTATTCATACGTTCACAAGGTAAATGGTAGGGGACATTTATCTATATATAATGAACGTACGTTATTGGTTACACTTAGGACACAGGCACAGTGGTGGTGGTTTCGAAACCAAAGTCATAATCATAGCGCAGGAATTTAAAAATCTATCACCTAAAATTCTTGAGGTGTTTTGTATAGATTGCTGATGGCAAAAAGATCGATAGAACTGGCTGAGAGGCAAGCAAAACGAAGGACACGGATGGTGTGGTGGTGAAGTGCGCTACTCCCCGGTAAGGACAACAGCGCGTGTTCGTTCCCCACCGCATACACCTGTGGTCCGGAGTTTTGCAAATATCTCAGCATTATATACAAGTTTTGTATAGATTTTAAAGATCTCGATATCATACGTGTTTACCAGATTATTTTTTTTTTATTTCTGTGATCTGAGTGGGTTTCAGTTGTCATCCTTTGTGAACAACACATGAGCGATCCCAAATTTTAGAAACGTAAACAACAGCGGTCTTTTTTAGCTAATTGCTTTCTGGAAGTTTGTGCGTTGACTTCTTATTAAGATTGTGTTGTGCCATTGAAAACGGAAAACATGTGGTAACCGTTTTGTGTCAGATCATCAAAGACAGTTGTTAAGAATAAATTCGTTTTTCTAGTGCTAAGGTTAATTGGAATTCAGGCCTTCGAATTTTTACCTATGGATAATTTTGCTTCCCATGGTGAGCTGGGGAGCAGATGATGACACAGGCATATTCTTGAAAGTATTCTGAGTACATAGAAGTACCCTGATGTCATTTCTGTCATTGCCCAATTTTGACGCAGATGTGAATAATGTCGAAATCGATACTAGGGAAACCTAATGACATGTTTTCGACCGTGAAACGCAATTCAGATTACTGTTAATTCAAATGAATCCATATTCATCACCAAATTTGTGTTCACGAGGTCATTAAGTCCATGAGCCCCTCTACTGTCTGATGTGTCGAAGGTCTCTTCAGGTCAATCCGATAACATATGTGGTTTTCTCAGGCTGCTTATCACAGCTCAAAAGCCTCCAGTGCTAGCAAATGTGCATTGTGATTACTCTACAGTCCGTGGGAATGTAATCAGCGCTTCTTTCCCGTTAAAGAGATGAGATCTTTTGCCTTACATGTCTTTGGCTAGAGATACTTCGGGATACCTTATTTTACTCTGTTACAATGAACGTGGAGTTTAGCAGAAGAACGACCCGATGGACCACTGATATACTTCCAAGTCATTTATGCTTTCAACTGAATTGAAAGAGAAGATGGAATTTACGAATATGCATGTATTATACATGCACGCATAACCGTATGATGCACGTATATATAGGACTTATAGTCAGTCTCGCGCAGAGACACCTAATCCGTTCCTTGGATCCATCTGCCTCTCAGAGCAAGCACAGGATTGCCTTTAAATCCTTTTATTCGATAACCAAGTCTGGTATACTTCATGAAATATCGGAGAGGATCGTCGTAGCTACCCTTTCGAAATGTTGCATATTGTGGAAACAAGTAGAACAAAGCGTCATTCATCGTCGTACTGAAAGATTTGATAAACGGGGTTTGAGAACGCGATGCCATCGTGTCAACAATATTTACAGTCACTTTCTAGGACATCATACACAATTCTAAATGAAGTAATATCGGAATGAAAGTCGGTGGACAACAACTACATCATTTTCGTTTTACTGAAGATATCTGTTTTAAAAAACCTATTATTACCTAAGCGCAACGAATGCTGCCCGATTTCGAGAGGGCCTGTGAAGAAATTGATCGTCGATTTAATGTGGAAAAACGACGACGTCCTTGCGAAATTCCTCCTTTTATGGCGGTTATTCATGCGTAAAAGAAAGAATATCTCCGGTTACTTTAGCAGTGTATAATAAGTTGAATAAGTCAACGCGAAGAGAGGAGACACAGCTGGGCAGCTGAAAACCTGTGGCCTGACGAGCTCGTTTGAGCATTGATGAGGCAGTGGATAATGTCAAAAACATTAGGCTCCTCGCTCAGTCCTTCTATTTCTTTCTATTTTAGCGTATTTTGCCTTAATCACATAAAGCGGTAAATGCGCCACCAATACTGTGATGTAGAAGAAAGCGTATACTTAGATCGTGACATTTCACTCGACGATGTACGAGTCAAATGAACAAGTCATTTCATGGTTTTCACTGTAACCATTGGAGAAAAGTAGACAAAAACTCTGAGTGAAATATTATGTTCGGATTTCTCAAATGAGCGGAATCGATTGGGCAAGTGCGGCACTTTAAATGAAACCGGGATACCGGCAATCAGTAGTATTTGTTCGAATCATTCAATGAATGGTCGGAGTCCAGACTGTTGTGCCTTTCAGTTCCTCCTTGTCAGTTATCAGCTACTGATTTTTTAAGATAAATTTATGCGACGTTTTGTCCTTATTTGGTATTCGTTCGTCAACAGTACGATCCATAGCAATGTCTAGTAATCAACTATACTCTTTCAACCACAACGTTGCTGAGATATTTGCAAAACTCTGGACCGCAGGTGTCTATGGTGGGGAACGAACGCGCTATTATCCTTTCCGGGGAGTAACGCGTTCACCACCACACCATGCGGGTCCTTTGTTTCGCACGTCTCTCAGCTATTTCTATCGATCTTTTTGCCACAGCAATCACCCGTCAGCGGGGTTGATCTGGGGAGCGCAAATCGGCATAGAACCCAGTTAAGCTATGGCTGTAGTTGAAATCACAATGTTTAACGTTTTGTTTGAGAGACGTGCGAAACAAAGGACCCGCATGGTGTGGTGGTGAACGCGTTACTCCCCGGAAAGGATAATAGCGCGTTCGTTCCCTACCATAGACATCTGCGGTCCAGAGTTTTGCAAATATCTCAGCAACGTTGTGGTTGTACTTCGCTTAGTAACCTGCCATGAAAATTATAGAAGGCAGAAAACAAAACGTTAAACATTATACTCTTTCAGTCGAGAAGAGGTAACGATCGAGCATTTGTCGGAGAAGGTAGTAATCCGTGGGTTGGATAAACATGGCTTTCTTCAAGTGCGTAGTAAAAGTAATCCTAGTCAGGTAACTACATCTTTTTAAACTCTTACTAGTCCCGTTACATTGTTTCAATAAATTCCATATAGTTATTGTAATGGTAGGTGATATTTTCTGAAATCCTGAGAAACGTATGGTGAAACTATTGTTGAGTAAGAATGTTTCAGGTATTTTCTCTTAGTGACAATGGAAACACATTTGACATGATGAAAGGACTTATTCGATACAAAATACGATGACAGCCGACGTAGTGTTGTTTATGTGGTTCTATTTCCAGCGTCTAGTTCTTTCGAAGCTCAATAATTTATATTCAGTTGATTTCTCATACAAATATACTGGTCAAGATCGATTCCAGTGGTTAAGCATAATATGTTCAATATTCGTACGTGTTACCATATAGTACTAGAGCTTTTAAGGATTTGTTCAAAAAAGAATTCAATAAATCGTTTAACATCAAAATCCAGGTACAGGACCTGCATTAATCACATTCATTAGAGACGATCCGTGCTTTGATAGAAATAGAATCGCCTTTAGCTCTTTTACTACGCGATCTACCTAAAAGTGCCATAAATTAGTTGAAATATTGCGAGCAATGAGAGCGATGTATTGGATTACTAACCAGTGATGACTGCCTGCTTACAGCTTTGTTACTAGTATGTTTATACTTGGAGACTTACATGACACGTCTCACTGGCTGTGCGGGCTGCAGCATAATTTCCACTTTTTCGGAGTTTTGCTGGTTTAGCCATTGTGGTTCCCTGGAGTCCCGTGGATTGCCTGGTCAAAGTCTGCCCCAGGTCGTCACAGCCACAGGCAATCGCAGCTCTTGTGGATCAGAGCGATATTTTCCACAATGCGACAAGTTTGATACCAGGACGGTGGTGGATCCTAGTATTAGTTTACTCTTAGCGTTGCTTCCTGATCGAACCACCGGACTCCGCTTGGGAGACCCTGTTTGGGGGATGAATCTCTCCGCTGCACATCGCAGCCCGACGAGCAGGAACACCTCCCAGCCACAATGAACCAGTAGACCGTCGGGAGGAATACATTTATTAATTGACCAAATAACATAGTTCGTGCTACGTAGGTACCACTGACTCACAAAAGAGCCACGGTTACGCGCTTTTCATTTTTTGTTGATATAAAGTAAGGGCTAAGGAGTGAGACGTCACTTACATCTTCTTTTGTAGTCTCTCTGCCGAAACTGAATCGTATCGTGCGTTTCGCAGTCTGCCGTTGTATTCCACATGCTAGTAGAACTGGGCTAAATTGATGACTTTAATTTGAGGTGGAATGATGCAACAGAAGGGGTGTCATTGTACGAGATAAGTTGTTCGTTAAGAGACATAGAAACTCTGAACTGATTAGGGCAGGTGTATTTCTGTGAGCAGTGTTTGCTGTTCATTTCTAACATAAATTAGCGAGTTGTTAACAATAAATATATTGTTGGTATCGAAATTCGACCTTTTCATGAAGAATATGAACTACAGCCCCATGACTCGTGATATTTCGGCCGCGACTGGTGTAGTGATGAGGTCATCTTGCACTGTATGAGATCCAGTAGAAAACTGTTTAGGAAGTTTGTATAATGTTTTTGTAGAGATTTAGCAATTAACAACAATGACTGATAATAATAGTAGTAAGAAATAACGTTTCAAAACCGTCTGCTATTCAACCTCATTAGGACTGATCGAGCTCTTGGTCGAGTAATATGCTTACACTAAATATCGTCCATTTGATCGTGGAGTGACTTGGGCAGGCACGGCCCAATAAACTTCCCATTTCTCCTTGTCGCGTGCAAGAGTTGTCCAATAGGTTCTGTTCGTTCCTGAGAGTCGTTGAGCACTACATCTTTTCTCACGGATTTTCGTGAAGAAGTTTCACCAACAGATGTTTGGTCTTCCTGCGGTACGTTTGAAGTCCCGGGGGATTCGGTTACTAGCGACTCTTGTCCATCGGATGTCGTTCCATTACGTGTCCTGCCCACCTTATACTCCACCACTTGGCTTGTTGAACAGCGTCTTTGACTTTTGACCGTTGAAGTAGGCTGGAGCTTCGGATCCCTTCCCTTACTTGTGTGACATGAAATACTCGTTGCATTGTCCTTTCGACTGCGTGTCCAATAACGCTGAGTGGTCTTTCATGTTGCTTATGCTGCGGACAGCTTTTTGACGCCTTTGTTTGGATGGGAAGAATGATGGAGTCGAGAAAGTGGGCAAGGAGTCGGCTGTTTCTTGTCCTCTTCATTACATCCTCGATGCTCTTGAAAACTCCCCAAACCGCTTTTTTCCTCCTGCTCAACTCTGGGGTTAAGTCGTTCATCACGTTGATTTCGCAACTTAGACGTAGATGGTCACTCATTGTTCAACCTTCAGTGATCGCAAGGTTTTGGCCGAAATGACTTATAGAATACAATCCGCATAAACGAGAACGCGCCCACACACGCATGCATGAATACGCCTCTTAAATACAGAAAGTATGTGCCAAATCGGCGCAGCAGAAAGAGGTAGTCCATCTCCTGGATTCGCTTGCGTATCAGATAAGCATGAGGTCGCTTTTGGACAGCTATTAACCCCTATCCGCCACCTGGGTGGTCACCACGTCGCCTCGTAACTAACCGATACGAAATTTCTCTGCGAGGGAGTGGTGATCAAACTTACATAAGCTTAGAAAATTAGTATACTCACCTAACGCTTTCAGAATGGCAGGCAGCTCCAGAGCTCGCGTAGAATGTCTTGCACCTATAAGATGTCAAAACAGTTGCGAAATTGGGAAATGGGAAAAGCTAGATAAAAAAGCTCTTGGCGTTGATCAATCCCTGAGGAATGTGCCATGCATTCAAATTCAATGTCGTTGGAGGTGACTGAATGCATATTTGGCCTTTACAATGAATGACTCGCAGTGGCCTACCGATGTATCAAGCCAGTGCTGCTATCCTCCCAGACAAGTCTGGTACCAATTTGTCGGCCCCGGAGGGATGGAAGGCTTGGTAGGCCAACGGCGCGGGGATCGATTCCACGTGTGTGTCACAGTATCCCTCCAACCACTGCGCCACACGCGCCCTGGTAAATAGGAAATAAGTTCGAAATTCTATCTCATATAGGGACATAGAAACGGGGTTCAGGTGTTCAGGTGGTCAATACCAAGCATACGTTGAATTACACAGGATTTTAGAAATTTGACAATGGAAAGAAGATTGCAAATGATCTTTGACTTTAGCACCAATGAAGATCTCTGCATTGTACCATCTACGAACAGACTTTATCTGTATACTGATGGTATTTACCATATGTCACAATGATACAAGGTCATTTGGATTAATTGACATTCGAACGAAATCGCCAAACATTAGCTAAATCAACTTCTTTTGTCAACATCCTAAACCACAGAACGACTAAAAATTTCCCCTCTAAATGGATTTTCTGGAATTATTAGGCTACGACTAACGAATTGGTTCTACCTTATGCAGCCTGAAATTCCATTATATTTTTACAAATATGGATTTCTCAATAAAAGCTAATGATGATTTCGTCCGAATTTTGTTTAGTTAATAAGGATATGCCCATATGGATCAAAAATTGAAGAACCATTGCTCCCCAGATCATTCCTGTTGATGGGTGATTGCTAATGGCACTGTTAGCATAAAAAATTGACTCAGAGGAAGGCAAAGTAAGAGCATCAGTGGTGCAGCAAATAACATGTGAACCACCGGAAAGAGTTCGAATCCTGCTTGAGGTCCAAGTTATGCAAATATCTCAGCATTATAGTAGTTCTATTCCACATCATTTTCTGCCCTCAAAAATGGTGGTAGGCAGTAAACAAAAAGTTAACATGAAGACCTATACTTCTGATAAATGATGACTATAAAACCTAAACTACCGTAACCAGACGTTGCAACAGACCGGGTTCTGTGAAAGCGCTTTTTTTTACTACGAGTACAAATCATGATGATAATGTGTGAACCTACTTTGCCATTAGGTGCTTGCTTGATTCGGGATATTTCGGGAATGCCACAGAACTTGTGTTCGGCAATCGAGGTGAAGAAGCAAAGTTCACCACATGTTGTTCTGGTAAATGTTGCTGCAAATACTTATCTTGTGATCTGTAAGTAAGTCTGTAAGTTCTTGTGATAGGAATGGTTCTTCAAATGGAACGTACGAAATAATTCGAGAGACTACAGATTATGATGTCGACTTTGGAAGGAATCAAGGATACTTCCTCAGAAAGGAGTTTCTTAACTAATAAATCCAGGCATACCGCTTCAAAAGAATACTGAACAAACGGTTCATTTCGTCTTAAACCTGTTTTTGTTTCGGGCAGACAATAACAGAAGGCAACCATCTTAGACAAAGGGACTGTCACATAATAGATGGAAAAGTATGAAATGGCGAAAAGAGGATGGAAGGAAAAGGTAACTCCAGTAGAAACCTCGCCTCAAGCTGCTTCTCGAAGTAGTCTCGAACCGAACGGAGATGCTCTTCAGTTTTGTGAAGATCACAAGCGTCAGCAGCTGCTCCCAAACCCATGATCATCGGTGTGTTTTCCGTGCTGTAGTTTATTTCTATACAATTATATTACTTAGTATAGTAGTATAAGTATTGCTAGCATACAGTATCCATTTCCGGTATAAACAACAAAACCAATTACTGAGTAGAAAACAGACGATTAACGAACCCAGATCTCAGATTCCCCTGTTGTCCACCACCTCGTAACATTGGCGTGAGCTGTGTGGCGTACTTTGATCTCGTCACAAGGGCTCCATTTCGAGGGCCGTAAAACTAGAATAAAACAAAAATGTCCTCTTTCTATATGAGAACAATCTCCATATGCACTTCGTTTAAGCCAACACATAGGAGAATATTGTGGTGTAATAAAAAAAAAAATCGAGCACTTAACGTTACTCAATCCGTAACGACGAGCTCGACTTTTCGATTTCATCAAGCATCGTAAAGGAGAACGAATGTATATCTGGCGCATAGAAAAACTTTAGGGGGCCTATTGATCAATTAAGTTGGGGTTCCTTTTATCTCGCCAAACAAGTATGCTACCAATTTGTGGTTCCCAGAGATATGGAGAACTTGGTTTACCTAGAGCGGTGGTCTGAACGGCAACCAGATTGCAATAACCTAGCCAATCACACAAATTCTTTTCTCTCCGTATTTAGTAATTAGTAAATATCCCCACTATTTTTCCATTCTTATGGTGTACGTTCTATAATTACAAAGCTTTTTCACAGCAGGTTGGCTTGAAGATACAAAGTCATTCAGAAACAAATTAGAGATCCCCATGACCGACTTTCTGTTAACCTCGGCATTAATTGATAATTCAATGTTTTTCATCAATAAGCAGACACGAGGTTGTTAATATAGAATTTATTAGAACACAATTGCTGACGTTTCGGCGGTTTCGCCTTCTTCAGAGCCTGGAAAGGTCAAATTGAGATGCGATCTACTCAGCCAAACACTTTCATAACGCGCATCTACTGAAAAGGAATTCAGAAGTCAAAATCGAAAACTGAACAGCGAATGGGTCAAAACGGCAAGCGCAGCAGG
>UYYA01000555.1:0-47423 GCA_900624975.1 Angiostrongylus costaricensis | reverse complement strand
GCGCCCTATTTCAAAATGATATGTTGACCCCGGGGCGTGTCTTGCTCGCGACTCCACGTGAACTACGTGTGGGCCAGTCCCGCACGTAACATCACGGTGAGTGGCCTTTCTGTTCAATATGGCTTCTATTTGAAAGTTTGATCTTCATTAATACTTTAACCTTCTTTTCCACCGAATAATAAAAAGTATTCTAACATAAAGTACGTCCAGGCTCTGAGGAAGGCGAAATCGCCGAAACGTCAGCCATCGATCAATAACATCAAAAACAACGACAACGACAACGACAACGAAGATCTGTACCAACCTCGCGTCAGCTTAAGAAGATCAGTTTATAAGATCTCATAAATAAATATGTCATTGAAGCGTTTGGCCTAGTAGATTGTATATCAGTATACCCTTCCAGGCTCTGAAGAAGGCGGTACTGCCGAAACGTCAGCTACTGTTGTATTGTATTGTGTCTTTCTATGGAAGTAAATGTATGCTGTTTAAAAAAGCTCGCGATTGCTGAACAAGAAAACGACGCATTCATACCCAGATATATATATGGTATATATATACCTATATATATGTAAATATATATATATATATATACGTGTATACACATATCTTCACAGATACTCATGCGTAACGTAGAAACTTCCCGAAAATTCGATTTACTACTATTTGCATCGTCAAGCGCTGTGAACAAATACTTAGTGATGACGAACTGTGTGAAAGAAATACGATGGATGAACATAGACACTATTAACAATTTTTGGACTTTGAAATGTATTGCACGGAAAAATTTTCCTTAGTGAATCGTACGCGAGACCTTTTCTTTGTAAGAAGTCATTTAAAATGTGCGACGCAGCTCTTGTAATAAATTTGCCTCACTATACTTATTACGTACAATGTTTATCTGGAAAAAACTACTGGTAACAAGAAGACACTATATGATGAATGGAAACCGAAGAAAGGTTTCTGTGGACCATTTTCTTTAGTTTAACTTAATATTTACTGCCGTTTTTAATGGCAGGGTACAGACATTTGTAAAATTCCGGACCGCAGGTGTATGCGGTGGAGAACGAACGCGCTATTGTCCTTTTCGGGGAGTAACGCATTCACCACCACACCGCGCGGGTCCTTCGTTTCGACTGTCTCTCAGCTAGTTCTATCGATCTTTTTGCCATCAGCAATCACCCGTCAGCAGGATTGATCTGGAGAGCCCAAATCGGTAACGAACCCAGTTAAGCTGAGGCTGTAGTTATAATCACAGTTTTAGCTTATTATTTACTGCCTACTCTTTTTAATAGCAGGGTATATTGCGATATAACTTTAATGGTGCTGAGATATTTGCAAAACTCCCGGAAAGGACAATAGCGCGTTCGTTCCCCACCGCAGACACCTGCGGTCCGGAGTTTTGCAAATATCTCAGCATCATTGAAGTTATATTTTCTTTATATTGGACCACTACATATTTTTGTCCGTTTTTTCACTATCATTCTACACGGCCCGTTTTTAACATATACTGTGCAGGTTCCAGCACTTCTCACATTGTTGAAGCGGTGCTTATGTAGCTAGGAGCTTTTCGTTTGCTTAACTACTTCCTTGAGGCCTGTCGAGTTCGCATATTTCGTTTTATTCCCCTGATAAGCCTAACGTCGCAAGTTTATCACGGTGCACCACTGGTAGGTGTGAACGGAACTTTACCATTTTTGGCCCTTATATGAAGTTGGGCTTCTTGAATATCGGATTTATAAAACTAAACCGAGGATCGGTAAAAAATAACGCAGCATTAATTCTGTTCGTCTCATGGTCAACATGTTTAAGAATAAAGGGTAAAGCTCTTGGCGTTGATGAATCCCTGAGCGATACGCCATGCATTCGAATTCATTGGGCATCGTTGGAGGTAATTGAATGCACATCCGACCTTTACAAGGACTCGCAGTGGCCTACCGATATATTCTGATGTATTGAGCCAGTGCTGCTATTTTCCCAGACCAGTCTGCTACCACTTTGCCGACCCTGGATGGATGGAGGACTTAATGATCCTTGGGCGCGCTGCTGATCTCATGTATATTACAGGGCGCCTCCGACCACTGCGCTACACGCGCCTTTCAGCATTATTAGGAATGTATAGTTCGGCGAAACTTTTCGTGAAGTTCCCATAGAGCGTAACGTTTTGTGTTAACGTACGACAAGGTTTGACAACTATTTGTTGACACATATGGCAGTATTTGTAACTCCAACCACTAAAGACGAAGTTCTACTACCTACCAATGAGTTAGCTTTGTTTTCTATTATGAGATTATTCCCAAGTGGCATCAGAGTCATGTTATACAAGTTTGAGAAAAAAAAGTGAAATAGAGCAGTTTTGGAAATATGAGCTTCAACATGCGATGACGTCAGGTTTGATTTGCTAATAGTGAACCCTCGACTGTGCTGGTTTTCTTCCTATCCTTCACTTTTCAGTTATAATGCAGCTGCTTTATATTCCATAATGGGAGCAAAAAATTCCTTTTATGGTTCTCCTGAATAACCACGTCTCGTTAAAAAGAATATACCTTTTCAATATTGTGATAGTGTATTGCAATGCACCGTATGAGGAATATTATCATACGACAATAAATGGGCGTGTGTAGAGCAGTAGAGCAGTGGTTAGAGGCCCCTGCAATATACATGGGTTCGATCCAGCGCCCCAGGTTCACCAAGCCCCCCACACCCGGGGGAGGGGGGGGGTTGCAAGTTTGTAGCAGACTTATCTGGGAGGATAGCAGCACTGGCGCGATACATCGGTAGGCCGCCGCGAGTCACTGTAAAGGATAGATATGCATTCAGTCACCTCCAACGATGCTTAATGAACTCGAATGCATGGTGCATCTCCCAGAAGTTGGTCAACGCTGAGAGCTTTATCTTTTATTTTACTATAACAACCATTTTTTTTGAAGAGCGCTTATTGTTTTCGGTAGGGTTATTGCATTCGCGACGACCCCGGGCTCGTGCGGCATGAATTGAAGGCAACTCGCAGTAGAGCTTCAACCATAGCGGTAATCAAAAGCCCGCCCATCTCCATAGATAATTGTTGCAACATAACGAATTATGCATAAATGCTGGAAATTCATATGACATCTAATGCTGTTCGATCTAAAGATCTAAAGAATTCCTGGGATAATATGATTCGTGCTTTCGGGATATGAGATAGGAGCGCGCTGAGAGTCGTGGAGAATTTCGGGAATATCTTAGGAATGAAGAAGTTAGGTTTCGGCGTATAACAAGTCTATTTCTATAGTTATAGCTCATATGGCTAACCGCTGAAGTAGTGCTGCGACTGAATGCACTATAACACTCAGGGATATAATAATGACCTCAAGTGGCGTGAATTATTGCTAGAACGGCAGGTAGGTTCGCTTTCACCACAGACAAATGCCAACTCTGAGGGATCAAAAGGAATTTTGTTGCTTTTCGGCTTGGGTTCTTCCATGACGACCGGTAGGTGTAACTGGACGATTACTGCAATTAGTCTAAAGACCGCACGGGAGCTATAGTAAAATGGATCCTTTATTAACAACATTAAAAATGAATGGCTTTTCACCGAAAGAAGCTTTAGTACAAAACGGCATCGAACCAGAACATCCGAAAGATCTACCGTCGGTCTTCTTAACACACTGTAGCGCGGATTTCCACACGCTTCTAGTCAACGTTCCAAATGCTTAATGACTAGAGAACCAGTGAAACTCGTTTGCTATACACGGGGTGATACTTTCCGACATTGCTTGTTTGCCTTTACAAGCTGCTTACTCGAGTATTCCTTACCAAGAGTATCAGAACATTGGACGGTGAACAGCAATGCGAGAAAACATGCTTCGATGGTTGTTCACAATGAAAGACCAAATCCACACTTTAACAAAGCTCATTCATATATCGCGGGAGGAAAAGATACTGCTGTGCCAAACCATCAAAGACGTAAAGGTTTTCATTTTTGTTGAGACGAAACTAGTAATGAAACCTCCAGATAAGCAGATTGGGCCTATTCAGTGCGAAAAATCTCTCATCTCTGTTTCTGCTTGAGGATCGAAATTCCTCTACTTTAGACGATATTATCGAAGTAAATCGTAAAATTCAGTGACAGTGCATACAGCGTCGCCAAAATTATTTAGTGTTACTTCCAAGAACTTCACATGGAGTAGAGGTTTCAGGGCGCTTCAGACCACTGCGCTACGCGCGCCCTAGACTCTAATGATAGGGATAATAATGGATATCGTTTGGAGTTTCTATCATCCTTTTTCCAAGACGAGGGTACCACCCTGATTCAATGATGAAATGTTCAAAATTTTCAGAAAAAAGTAAAGTACTATGTAGAAGTAGTCCTGGTGTATTCTGTTGAGCAATACAAGTCTCATCTGAATACACAGTTATGCAGTCCTGTAAAGAATTCACTTAGTAAACATTCCTTTATAAAAAGACAAAGTAGATACAACACTACGTCATTGAATAAGGTACCGGTACAACTTTCAATACTACAACTGAACAACGACCGAAATTCGGCCACACAAACGGTATGTCAATTAACGTTTAGGATCTCCTGACAATATAAGATGGCTTAATTACGTGTACACACACATGCACACACACACACACACAAACACACACACGCACACACATGATGGATGCTAGGTTAGTGATTAAAACCATTCTTAGATGTTTGTGTAATTTTGAGACCTGCTTCCCATTAGTAGTAAAAAAAATAGTTGGAACAGACAGCTTAGCTTGAACTACGATTTAGCTATAACCCATGCTTGCCCGGCTGGCAACAGTTGTAGTCTTAGAATGAATCCACGATGAAATTCTTCCTAACAACTATGTGTGCTGATAACATCATGTTTGATAAGAATCGGAGAGAGCAAACCGTAATGAAAACAATGTAGAAAGAAGAAAGAGGGGAAGAAAGAGAGAATGCGAATGAGCGAAAAGGTGAGACTAAGGTTAACAAAAATGTAAGCAATACAGTAAAAGAGAGTTATTTGCACATCAAGAAAGCGTAGACTATAATTCTTGCTTTCGTGAGATTTGCTGTTTCAGGGTTTGCAAGTCGTTGGCCAGCTGATTCACCATCTCCAGAAGGTTTTCCAGTGATACCACTTGGCCATGATCTTTATCATGATCAGTCATTCTAGAACAATATTCCGTATATTGATAAAATAATTCTTTTCCTTGGTTTTATTATTTATTGTCTACTCTTTTTAATGGCAGGGTATGCTGGGAAGTATAACTTCAACGATGCTAAGATATTTGCAAAACTCCGGATCGCAGCTATTTGCGGTGGGGAACAAACGGGCTATTACGCTTTCCGGAGGCTAACACGTTCACCGCCGCAACCTGCCGTGTCCTTCGTTTCCCCTCTCTTTTCCTTGACTTTTTTTCTCGGAATCTTGGTGCAATTGTCGTCGAGTTTGCCATAACTTTCGCTATGTTCCCTTTTAAGGTAAGGTACAAGGTTCCTAAACATTTCATAACTGGTAGGGTGAGACCTACTGATCAAATGAATCGGTACTCCATCAGAATTGCAGACGTTTTTTATCACACATCCGTCGTCTGCTTGGCTCATATAGATGGAATTCTGTATATCACCAAATCCCACTTCTCATATAATACTTACTTTATTCCTCTTCTATATGTTTGTTTCGACTAATTTCAAAAGTAATTTTAAACGTTAGAAGTTCTTTAGTTAAGAATGGAACACGATAGAACAACTCACTTTTTTAAAAGTTGTGCAACGTCTTCTCCAAACTTTGGTTGCATCTCGAGGTGTTTCATGCGATATAGTATCAAGGTGTTCAGAAACAGTAATCCAGTCAGGAGGCCTAAATTTCAACCATATTATGGGAATCATATCACTGTCTGAGCATCTGTGGCGCACTGGTTGGAGGCGCTTTGCAACACACACATAGAATCGATCCCCACGCCCATGGCTCACCAAGCCTTCCATACTTCCGGGGTCGGCAAATTGGTACCAGATTTGTCTAGGAGGATAACAGCACTGGCTCGATAAATCGATATGCCAACGTGAGTTATTGTAAAGGCCGGATATGAATTCAATCACCTCCAAAGGAGGCTTAATGAAGTCGAATGCATGGCGCATCTCTCCAGATTGACAAACGACGAGAGCTTTATTCTTTGTATCACTGTCTGCAACGATTTCTCGAGCTTCTAGCTATAGAGTTCGAGCCATGTGCACCGGAAATCTCCATAATCCAAGTTATAATGCTGTTTTGAAGTGCATTTCGATATTCTATACGTGATTGTCGTGCGATCTTTGTTTGACTATGGTTAACGTTTCGACTTCAACTACGAAAAAAAAAAAACGAAAGGGAACTGTAAAACTTTGTAAGAATGTAAAATTCATGGTTATATTGGACCGAGTCACGAGATTACAAGATAATCATGGAAGGATTTTGTTTAATATGCAGTAGCCCTATGATGAAAGCCAAGCTGCATGAGCAAGGTAGATTTCATCCTGACTTATTCGCACTTACATATGATAATCCTAATATAGAATCCGTAGTCGGTTGGTGTGGTGATCGTGGTTGCGCTGTCGGTCGATGCAAGCCCAGTCTTTTCTGAACAAATCAATGACAGAGAATTTCGATCAGTTGTCCAAATTTATGGTTGAGAAAGATCAGATGAGAACGTGAGTGCATTTGAGGCAGTGGTGCAGCCGAAACAGGGCCGATCGATGAGTGCAGTGCAGTAGTAGCAGGGAATGAATGGAAAGGGAATAGTGTACTTGTTGAATAGATGTGCTCATTACATCGTTTTCAATTCTCATTACTAGGGAAGAAAAGCTTTCATCTTCCATGAAACGTCTTCTAAAATTTTCGACTACGTTGTGCGGAAACAAATACTCTGTATAATGAAATTCTAGAGTGTCTCGTTGGATGGAGTTAATCGAATACTTAGGTTAGGTTAGATAGCTTCAGCTTTTTAGATGACTCAGAAATTCCTGCTATGTGAGTTTAGCGGGAAAAAAGCTGGTAAGGTAAGGGTTTTGGAGGACGGCACATCAAAACAAACACATGGAAATATTGTTGTAAATACCTACTTACAAGGAAGTTTACATAGAAGTCGGAATTTAGAAACAACAGTGTAAAGACCCCGGAGAACATGAAGCCTTGGAGTAACCCTTCTTCTGAAAACGAAGGACAACCTCGAAGTTGCTCGAACTTTGCGTATTTCTTTTCATTCATGTTCACTGCAAGCTCCGATGACTACTGCCTTCTCTGCGTGTCGTCGTTTTCAATACTACAACTCTAAGGTTTCATATTCCTCCAGAGTCTATACACTTTTTCCTAGCTTACGATTTGTATGTAAACTTCCGATGTTACTAAAATCCTTCCTTGTTCTAGTCAGCGGTTGTACCACGTCAAGGAATCCGATAATTGGTATAAATTTCAACATTCTTTTGAGCAATCTTAAGCCCAGTTCCATGTCGTCCAACATCAACCATAAAATCCGTGAAATGAATAAATGACACCGTCGAGGGTTTTACCGTAAGCATCTTGACCTTGATTGGATCTATCTCTTTTTTTTGATATTTTTGGAATCTCTTCCGAGCATCTTTGCCAAGCTTTTCACCACAGTCTCAATTAATCATCTGCTCGGTTGTCTGCTCTTTCTGGAGAATTTTTTACCAGAAAGATGTGCGCTTCCCAACGGTTTACAGCCCAATCGTGGCTCGGCGGTGTTCCTGGATGTCGGGCTTGGATATACAGCGGGAAGTTCATCCACGCAGCAGGGTCTCCTAAGCTGAGAAGGAGTCCAAAGTTTCCATCTGGAAGCCCAGTTAAGAGTAAACCAGCACCATGAATCACCACTGCCCTGGTGTCAAACTAGTCACATGGTGGCAAATCTGCCTATTATGCACAAGAGCGACGACTTCCTGGGGTGGTGATGGCCTGACGAAAGCTTTGGCTTCGCTAAGCTCGGAACTCTAAAGAAGCACAATGAAGAAACCAGCAAATTTCAGAGAACGGAAATTTAGCTGGTGCAGCACAACCAGTGTAGAGGGGCCATCCAAATGTCCAAACCTTCAAGACAGATCTAGGAGATGTTTCCTCCAATTTTGCACCTAGTTCCGTCCCTTCTTCGTTGTTAGGTCTTGAAGGGCTCTAATTAGTTAAAGCACCTAGGTCTCCGCCGAGAAATGATCATTGTTTCAAGAAAGGGATATAATTCATTAAAACCTCGTATCAGAGTGCGTGTTCGAGTTTGTAAGCGAATTGGTTGAGCGTCAGTGATTGGATCTTCGATTGATGACAAGCTGAAAAGCTTATGGCTCTGATATGAGGTGCTATGATTCAAAAACAATTAAAAATGCTTTATTTATTTAAGTTTATAATGTCTTATATTAAGGGCATGTAGTAATTTCTATCAAGTACTGTCCGTATAGTTCCAAGTTCAGGCCAGTCAAAATGCAAACCATAACGTTGTCGTCAACCTGCGCACTGACTCCTTAAAAGGATAAAGGATAAAGCTTTCGGCATTGATCAATCCCTGAGGGTTGTGCCATCCATTCGACTTCATTAAACATCGTTTGGAGGTGATTGAATGCATTTCTGGCCTTTACAATAACTCGCGGTAGCCTACCGATGTATTGAGCCAGTGATGCTATCCTCCCAGACAAGTGTGCTACCAATTTCCCGACCCCGGAAGCACGGAGGGCTTGGTGGGTCATGGGCGCGGGGATCGATTCCACGTGTGTGCTGCAGAGCTCCTCCGACCACTGCGCTACACGTTCTCTTTCAAACTGACCCCTTAGGAATAAAAAATTAGTTCGGCATGGAGAAAGGTTCGAACCGGCGGATATCTCCATTTGTGTATCACTTTTTTAAACTGCATCGAATACGTTTTTAGCAGTAAGGTTACCAAAGAACTCATGCGGATTACTTATCAGCCCATTTTTCGTCAGTATACGTTTTACAAGTGAACTCTCAGCAAACTTTTATGTAAAGATGTAGATCCACTGGGTTTGCTGTGCTCCCGTCATATTCATATAACTACCTACTGCATCGGTGAAAACGCTTCCTCCTTGAGGGTCTCCGAAAATTCCACTTATTCATACTGATCCTTCGAAAACGCTTTAATACAGCTGAAAATGTTCTATTTTATATCGCGTGCGAAACGGTCAAAGTGCTTTCCAAGGCACAGGCATCTTAGCATCCAGCTATCAGCAACACAGAAATTCCTAACAGGATCCAAACATGAAATTTCTTGTAAATTTCAATGTGCGAAAAATCAACTTTTCTCAGACTACGGCGGGTATGATATCTATGGTAGAGGAATCGATTTACTTATTACTCTTAATCTATTTGAGAACTGTTTTCAGTCTCTACTAACCTCGTTAAATTCCACTATAATACTATGATATTCGGTGTCGGTCGTTTTCGGCACGTTAGACGTTATTCGCGATTTTCGCTCGGGAAATGCTTATTTCGAGGTTTCGGGCACATTAGAGGTTATTCGAGAGTATCGCTCGGAAAACCCTTATTTCGAGGTTTCAAAGAAATAGGAGAACGTGGATGCAGGAAGAGAAACGGTCGTGAAAAAAAAATGAATTGCATTCACTGTGTACTGTCCAAAGTGGTTGACCAGGTACGCATTGAAATCAGTGCACATGTTCGAGAATATTTTACGAAGTACATTAAGAATTACTTTTATCTTACCTATCTTCATCGTAGTTATTGGCGATCATCTCGCTTCCTGGTCGGGTAATCCTTGATTGGCACTCTATCCGTAACGTTCTCTCAAGTGCACTGTAGTGATCGCCTAGGCCTTGATAGGTGCCCTTCTCAAGGTAACCTGAAATAGTGTGGAAGTCGGTGAAGGAAAAAAGACATAGGTGGTATCCGTGGATCACTAACTCATTATTTTTGTTCACTGAGTGAGAAAAAAATCACTCAAAAAGAGGATCGAAGGGTGATCTCACTGAACTCATCATAGCGAAGGACGACGGATTTGTGATCATCTGTTCTTATCACTAAGATGATAAGGTTTCGAACTCACCACGAATCACATTCCATATGCTCTTCTTGTAGATGATGCCACCATGAACTTTTATTCGAGCTTCATTATTGCTGACCTTTGAGATACAATACGTACACTGAAGATTAAAAATCATAACACTCCAAGTATTTCGATTTGAGAAGATGACAGTCTTACTTGGATTACGAAATCGTTTGCGTACGGAATACCAGAGTTTTGTGACTCTTTGTTTACGATGAAACCATCACCATTACGTCCAAAATATGAGATTACCTGTGATAGTGATATTGAGATAAGAACCTACTCATGGTCATTGAAACATTTATAAACAACGGTAAAAATCCTGCTTTAGAATACTATGTGGAGATAAAGAGTAAAGCGCCCGGTGTTGATTAAGCCTATACGGATGCCGCATGCATTCAACTCAATTCGTAACATCGGCAGTGGTGTATGGATGTATATTTTGGTTGGCAGAATGGTTTTCATGTCTGCCGACGTATCACATCGGTGCTGCTATCCTTCCAGACAATTCTAGAGCCAGTTTACTGACACCGGAGAGACGCGTGGTGGTTTGGTTGGCTCAAAGCATGGCGTCGAGCCAGGAATCACGTATTGCAGAGCACCTCTAACTACTGATTATTTGCGCCCCTCAAGAGCTCTATAGGTAGGTTAGAACAGAGAAGTAAAGAAGTCGATTTTCGTCCAAATTACTGCTTAAACAGAATATTGTAGATGATGTTAACGGTATAACTGGCCCATAATCAATAGTGTAATCGTTATTGATTAATCGATCGTATAATGTACCTGTTTCTCGGTAACCACGCAGCTTTTTGGTGCCATTGCATGATTTAACGCCATAGTGTACGTGCACGTTCGTGTTCGGACACCGTTTTTGTCTGTTGTCCATGCAGAAGCGACATAACCTAATCAACAGCTACAATACATACCAGTAATTTCTTTAGTCTGAAGCAGAAGCACCATGTCCATTTACTTCGTCAAACAATGAGAAAGCGTAACAGAAAGGAACAACCTGGAAATTCAGTAAGTATGCTTCTCATTTCGTACCACCACTCAGGACTAACAAGACATATAACGGTTAAAGAGGACGTTGTACGGATGATGAGAGTATTGTGAAGGAAAAGAAGCGTTAGGGTAGTGAACAGTAAAAGTTTGACGGGTACGTTCGGCATTAGAGGACTGCGTCTATCAATAACACTCACCCGAAATCTTCTCAAATATTTTATAATACTCTGTAAATATAAAAATTAAGGTTTATAACGGAAAAATAGCAGGAAAAACAGAATTTGTATAACAAGAATATAGAGAATTATTTGATCAATGCCGAGGTTGATAGGAAGTCGGTCGTGGGAATTAGGAAGTACATAATTCTCTCCTAATTTTCTGAAATATAAAGAATAAAAGGAGTACAGGACAAATCCGTGGACTGGCAGACCCGATTTCTTCATGAAAATTCTAGAAGAAGAGTAGTATGAATGCTTTTCGAGCGCCTGAAATGAATAAAACCTATGGAGCAACTCCAGCACGCAACAAGGACAAATGAAGACTTCATGCATCAGTCAGGTTATCCCAACGAGAGAGGAAATCATGCAGGTGATAAATTACCGACGCAGATGTTATATAGAAGCTACTACGATTATAATGAACAAATCCGAAGGATGTACGGCCTTCTTTGTAGAACTTCTCCAAGTTCATATAAAACGCTTGGACTTCGTCTTCGCCACAGCTTGATGTCGATGTGTAAGCGATGAATATTGTCAAAGCCGCTATAAGTCCGCATCTTTTCAATCGTATGAGTCCGATTCGGTTTGTTCATTGTTCAATAGGACTGATGTTCATGCCCAAACTCGTGTCAACGAAGATCGCAACGTCGCCGGCCCCTTTACCATTGCATGTTCCGAGGAAAAGGTTTTCTCCGGTATAATAGGCCGTGTTAATTAGGTGGTGTGTTCCCGCTTCGTTCAGAGCAAAGGCCTCATACCTAAGCTTCTCAGCCTAATTAACCAGGTCCCACTTCAAAAAATTCACAAAATAATGATGTATAAAAACAAACTGTTACTAGCTGATTTCCATAATAACTACAATTTATGAGGCCTGCATTATGTTCATAAAGCTATGACAGAAATCTGCTTCCATTTCTATGACGCTTTGAGGAATCTTTTGAAGATGCGCTATGCAATCAACTCTACTCATAGCGTTTTAGAGGTGAAAGGAATGCATATTTAGTCTAAAAATGACTTTCATTGCTGTACCCATTTATTTATTCAATGTTTGTACTCTCCCAGAAAGGTCCGATAATAATTTGGGACTTTGGCAGGGTTGTTTAGCCGAATTCGTATTTCAGAGCACCTTAACCATTGTGCTATATGTGCTCTCTGCGATTCCGTGACAGAAACTTGGAAGGATCACTATGGGTTATATAATGGACTAATGACGCTATGAAACACTAGACAGTTGTTCCGAAATTTTCCGTGGTACCATTGTTGCAACCATTGCCCTTCGGAAAAACGAAAACACAAAGTTCATCTTCCGACAAAGCGTCTGTTTTGAATAAAAATTTGACATCGGAAAACTGAGTCACTTTAGATATAATGTGCTTCCACCACAACTCGTTACGACTATTTAATAAAAGGATAAAAGGACAAAGCTCTCGGCGTTGATCAATCACTGAAGGATGGGCCATGCATTCGACTTAATTAAGCATCGTCTGGAGATGATTTAGTGCATATCTGGCCTTTTCAACGACTTGCGGTAGCCTACCAACATATCGAGCCATTGCTGCAATCCTCGCAGATAAGTTTGGTACCAATTTACCGACCCCAGAGGGATGGAAGGCTTGGTGGGGCATGGGCGCCGGATCGATTCCATGTGTGTGTTCCAGGGCACCTCCGACCATAGCGCCATACGCGCCCTACGACTATTTGAAAGTAGGCTTAATTTCAAGATAACAAGAACTTTGCATGGTTCGTACAGAAGGCGACTATTTTTCACCAAGACCTAGGAACACTGCATCTCGTTGCCATGGCACCTTATGAAAACTAAAAGTTCAACCGGTAGTGGTTATTTGAGACTTCTATGAATTGCGAATATTAGATATCCAGTTATCTAAGAAGTTAATGTCATAACACGAGCTCATTAACCTGTATTTTTCAGCAGATCATTGAACTTCTGGAACCATGGACAATCAGTGAAGAGCAGATTGTAGATTTCTTCAACACTTAGAGGAAACACGTTGTCCAGCAGCAGTTTTCCTTCATGGGAATCGCAAGGACAATGAACGTCCTCCTGAAAAACAAAGTATATTCTATATGTCATGCCTTCACACAACGTACTTGTTCAAGTGACGATTGAGAAGAGGCCTCGGCGATCGAGGGGAATTCGTCCACAGGTCGTGATATCGAAGGTGTTTCATTGGGAGTGTTCGGCTCACTGAAATAAGAAAGCGTTTTGAAGACCTCCTTTTTGCAACAGACCGGAATAACCAAACGCCTCTCAGCTACTCTGGAAACTTCCGTTTGACTCACAGCAAAGATAGGAGTAACTCGTCCAATCATTCACTTAGGTAATTTTAGTCATAAACAAGGCTTTCCCATGGATTCCACAACATAATGTAATATGTTTTTTCCAGTCCACAACTCTTTTTCCCTCGAATATCGAAGTTCTTCTCTTCATAAATAAGCTGTTGAATGAGGTATCATTGTCGCGCTATCGCTTATAAAACTGCTGTAAAAATGATGTTCCTAAATTATTTAGCTAAAATGAGGTTAATAAAAAAGTTATATTCAGCTAAGATACTCTCTAAGGTCTCCTTCGTTGTTAAGATAATGTATGAACTCCTATCCTCCCAACGGTTTACCGCCTCATAGTGGATGGGAGGTGTCTCTGGGTGTTGGACTGCAATGTGGAGTGGGGATTCACCCCTGCAGGGTCTCCCAAGCTGAAAAGGAGACCGGCGTTTTCATCAGGAAACCTAGCCAAGAGTAAACCAATATCAGGATCCACCACCGTCCTGGTATCAAACTAGTCGCACGGTGGCAAATCACCCTCTGATCCACAAAGGCGGCGTAGTGGTGACGACCTGGGGTAGATTTTGGCCAGGCTGACCTCGGGATTTCAGGGAGCCACAATGGCTAAACCAGCACAACTCCGAAAAATGGAGATTATGCTGGGGCGCGCACAACCAGTGAGGACAGGCTGTCCAAGTGTCCAATGAGCTTATGGAAAGTTAGGATACTGTATGTGGTCTACTGGGAGAAGTGCAAGCAAAATAGAATAAGAGAATTTTTCTTTGGCACCTACCAGCATTCGATCGGTTTGCTGATGGTCAGCTCTCTGCTGCAATTTTTTTTGTCGAAGACTCATCTTATTAAACCATTCTTTCTTTCTGGTTAGAGATTGAGAATATTTAAGGTAGGTGAAAAACAGGACTTTAAAACGAATGCATTGAAACTTTCTAATGCTTAAAAAAATTTCTTGAACACGGTCAATCAGTAGGGTACTATCATGGAAACATCGAAATGAAAAATATCCATCATTTTAGAACTACCACTGCTCTAGTCAAAAACGAATATGAATAGCACTAATGGAAATCACGCTCATAATTATAACAAACTGCAAGTAACTTGGTACGTAAGGCAGCAGCGAGTACAAACCGCAGGGCGGCCGCGTGGCGCAACGGATAACGCGTCTGCCTACGGAGCAGAAGATTGCAGGTTCGAATCCTGCCGTGGTCGTAATCTTTTGTTCTTCAAATGCTCCACATTTTCCACCTTAGCTATCTTACGATCAAGGTCATGTGACGAAATGGCGTAAATGGATTGTAGAGCATTGTGTTTTCATTTTGACGATTATAGTAGAACGAGAAGATGTGTAGGTATGGACGAGGGGAATTCACTACGATAAGAACTCTAAATATGTAGAAATGTTAAAAATCGTGTTCAACTTACGTCGGTTGCATCAACAAGCGTTTCGCTTTCGATTTAGCCGAACGACGTCGACTGTCCTGAAAATTTATGCGATGAAATTAGAATAAGAGGCACACTTATAACACTACAGTAGAGTTTATTTTGATAAGGAGTGTAACTAAACGAAAAGAACACCCAGAAGAGTATGATACATAAAAAATCATATCAGCTAGCTAGAGACCACTTATTAAAAGTTTATCAATTTATTCCTCCCAACGGTTTACCCTCTCGTCGTAGCTGGGAGGTGTTCCTGGGTGCCCTGCTGCAATTTACAGCGGCGGGATACATACAGCTGGCAGGGTCTCCTAAGCTGAGAAGGAGTCCGGTGTTTCCATCAGGAAGCCTAGCTGAGAGTAAACCAAAGCCAATACCAGGACCCACCACCGTCCTGGTATCAAAGTCGCATGGTGGCAAATCTCCCTCTGATCCGTTAGGGCTACGACTGCCTGTAGTGGTGAAGACCTGGAGCATACTTTGGCCAGGCTGACCTTGGAATTCCAGGGAACCATAGTGGTTTAACCAGAAAATCTCCGAAAAATGGAGATAATGCTGGGGCCCGCACAACCAGTGAGGACGGGCCATCCAAGTAATAAGTATCAATTAATTAAATACTAAAATAGATGTAGAAAGTTAAATCTTTGAATTCTCTATAGATCTAAAGATGTTCGAGAAGAAAAAAAGGCCGACCTCTAGTATATGAGTATATGCGATACTCTTCTTTGAAAAAGTGGATCTATCGATGCTTATACTTAAAGGAAGCTAAAATGACTGGAGAAAGATCTAATAGATTTTACTACCAGACTAATCCTAGAGTTAGTTGCAAGCTGATTTCTAGGTCATTCTCTAATAATTGTTTGAATTTCCTCTTAAAATAGAAAGAACAACATACAACTGTCTGTAATAGAATTCATTTGTCCAACTACTCCGCGCTGGTTCCTAGCCTAATTGAACGCCGAGTTAATTTCTTCGGCCGAGTAATTCTACGATTACTTGTACTGAAAAGTATTTGAGCTACAAACAAACAGAATAATGGACTACATTGATCTTTTTTCGACACTTTTCTACTCTTTTTATAATTTTACACTAGCCATCACCAAATCTGTTGCGCGAATTCAAGTACTTCTTGCCTTCGATTTGTTCTCCTCGCATTCACCGTCTACAAAAGTCTGTGCAATTCGTGTGTTGCTACGGCTGCTGCTTGAGGATTTCATCCTCTTTATTAATGTCATAGAAGACTGACCGTTTCGATTCTTCTTACAATTATGGAGATATCTGGCTTAGGGCGTTCCCACGTGGATTAGAGAAGAGCGTTGCGAGGATCGAACTAGCACCTTTGCTTCCTGATAGACGGCATCACTATCCACAGCGCTTTTACCCATACATTTTGACAACATTGAACGTGACGATAGCGATCTTATTTGGAAAAGGTGCAATGTCATCTTGAACTTGGTAGCTGATCACTTCCAAGATGGGAAAATAAGAATAGAGGGACGGATTTGCTCAAGAAAAACTGATATCAAACAGTCGTTTATGAAGCGAAAAATGAATAACCGACTGAATAAAGTGTGTTATCCCAAACGGATACCCTATGTACCATAATTCTTAGTTCCTTAAGACGGCTATTCCTTGTGTTAAGTGGCTATCCTTTGTCGAAGAAAAGCATAACAGAACTGAATCGTTTTCTTCCAACAAAAACCTTCGACTATATGAATGGACCTATGCATTCAATAATTCCGTTTTTATTCAAACGATTAATCTCGGTCATTCGACTGTTCATAAGAACCTTTATACCTCTGGAAGAAACCTAGGTGTGTGGCAGCAAACCTCTCTACGATCTACAATATTTGGCGACTGACCGCTGTGAATTGAAACTTCTCTGAAGTGCAAAGGAACCACACTTAAAGAGCACAGTTATTATGTCAGTGTGGAGAAAAGGTGACAGATTGCCGTAGAAACCCGAAATGTCATTAAGTAAAGTATGTTTTTCTGTGTTCACATTTCATTCTGAGAACTACAAGCACAAAACATCATGAAAAATAAAATGACAGTAAGATTGGATAAACAAGTCATTTACATACTAAACTAGTTGAGGAGCTTCGACTGCTCCCAAAATCGAAATTGAAGGTTACAAATCACTTTTACGTAGTTTCTCTTCTCATGAATAGCTTTTAGCGGAATTCTTTTGGAACAATTAAGTCCTAGTGCGAGAAGGTGATAAACATAAGTACAAACAAAAGTCGATGAGAGACAGAGTTGAAGTCGAAGGGCCCCCATGGTGTGGTGGTAAACGCGTTAGTTTGCAGAAAGTGTAATGGAGCGTTCGTTCCCCACCGCAGACACCTGCGGTCCACAGTTTTGCAAATATCTCAGTATCATTATTGTGGTTGTACAACAAAACAGCTAGAAAGATTGATGAGGTCTTAGAATTTGTATTACTTTACATTATGATAGAAGCGAAATATTCTTTTTGGTCCTCGATTCAGTCATCTAGTTCGGTTTGACGTAAATTGGAGTCAAAAGAGTTAATTCGTAAATGCAATAGAAAGCCATAAGCATAAACTTAAGGAGCTCGACATAAATTGCCAAAATCGTATCATATTTACAAAATTCGCCGGTATAGTAAATGTGGAGCTTAATTCTACAGTGACCTGGAAAGGAATGACCTATGGGTGGAGTCTATTGTTCCATTGAATGGATCGAAGAGGACTTAGTGGACTTGGAATACAAATCTACCGATCCAGTAGCGTTTTACAGAACTGTATTTCCTATGAATAATTATGAATTTTCTTTTATTAAGCGTGGAAATGTAAAAAAGGACGGCTCGATATAGCGTCCCAGGTTCACCAAGCCTTCTATTCCTCCGGAGTCTGCAAATTGGTACCAGACCTGTCTGGGAGAATGATAGTACTGATGTGATACATCGGTAGGCCACCACGAGGTACAATACATCGTTAGGTCGCGATTGTGTGGGCCAGATATGCACGCAATCACTTCTAACGATGTTTAATGAAGCCAAATGCATGGTGTATCTCTCATGGGTTGGTCAACGTCGAGAGCTTTATCCTTCATCCTACAGTCGACCGAACATATATATATATACATATATATATATATATATATATATATATATATAACTTTTACAAGTTGACCAATTCCGTTGGTGACCGATGCAAGAAAACGAATCGAATGGAAAAAAAGTTAGGACCAGTACGGCACATGAAGACGGACCATCTATAATAACTGAGGATGCGATATCATCTTTGAAGACAATGCGAAACGGCGAATGACAAGAGGAAGGAAAAAAACGTCAAAAAAAAAAACACGACTTCAAATGTACACTGAGATTGCTGACAGACAGACCGGATTGCAGCCGAGTGTAAATAGTGGAGGGTTAAATGAAGGGATAAATAAAGGACTAAGTCGAATCAGAATAGAAAACGAAATTAGAAAACGGACGGATCAGATATGAGAAGTATAAAAAGACAATAAATCAAGTAATCACGAAAGACAGTTGCCAGACAGAAATGACTTCTGATGGAACCTCTGGAGTCACTATAGAAAGTCGGAACGCGGGAAACACGGGGTGAGCATTACCTCGAAAGACTGGAAGATTAAATTCGCAAGAAAAGCAGCATTAAGGAGAGAACGAAAAGAACAAACGACAGGGAACTCGAGAGATATGAATACTTCTCGTAAGCCTTCCCAAGTGAAATATGCATAAATTTATGGACAGAAACAAATTTTCTCTCTGACAAGCATGACACTTTTTTCAACCTTAGGAGGCAAGGGCTCTTGCAAATATTTCCCAGAATTGTTGAATAGCAACGAATGAAATTTCAAGGATGGAATTCAAAATGATTCTTTGTAAAAACATTTAAAGAGTATGTAGGAAACAAAACCTTTTGCAAAAGGAATACTTGTACAGCCTCCCAGATCAGTAAAGGCTCGATGGACAAAGGAAGGAAAATCGTCGTAGTTGTGGCTCAAAGATGATCGCTTTTGGTGCGGACAATCCTTTCCAACAAACTATGTAAACATATGCGAACGTGAATCCAAAACTCTCGAAGGCGAATTGAATTCATACTGAAGTTCAAATTTTGACAGTTAGAAATACAACGGTATAATAGCACATAAAAGCATACAAAGGATAAAACTTCAGGCGTTGATCAATCCCTGCGGGATGCGCCGTGCATTCGACTTCATTAAGTATCGTTGGAGGTGACTCAATACATACTGGTCTTTACAATAACTCGCGGTGGCCTACCGGTGTATCGATCCAGTGCTGCTACCCTCCCAGACAAGTCTGGTACCAATTTGCCGACCCTGGAAAGATGGAAGGCTTGGTGGGCCATGGGTGCTGGGATTGATTCTACGTTTGTGTCGCAGCGGCGCATGCAACCACTGCGCCACCTTTAATAGTAGATAACTCTTATGTATTGCCCACTCTTTTTTTTAGCTCCACTGGTAAGGCCAACCGCGAGTTCGAAGCTCTGCTGAGGTTCTCAATTTGCTCATATCTTAGCGACTTTGTGGTTGCATTTCTTATTGTAGTATTTGATTAGCAACTTTAAGCTAAGGGGAGCGGCAGCGTAAGTGTTAGATGTGTTGCTCAAAACACGCTAAGTCGACATCGTTCCGGACCGACAAAAGCCTCCTAGCCCTCCAGGGTACTTGACCACCTTCCGCCGATTCAGAGAGGCCTGCGATTGATTGTGGTCAGAATGCTCTAACAAAGCTATTCCACGATTCCAGAAATAACCCACCTCACCGTAGCCAGGAGCTTGGTTCACCTTCCAAGCAGGTCTAGCCAGGTTAAGCCGTTTGACACTTTCATTGGAGAACCTAGTTGAGAGAAATTTATGCCAGCTCAAAGCCCAGAGAGCTATCTTTTCGTTAAAAATAGTAAAATAAAAATGTCTTTATACTAGGAATGCAACGCTCTTGGTGCCATCGGACGAACGGAGGCTGTTGGGAAGCTTTACCACTCGACGGTGACGAAAAGACGCCTTCCCAGTGTGCGTTTGAATCACTCGGTCATTGATGAGCTCACAAGCGATACATGTGATAACTGAAGTCTCCTTTCCGTTCTTAATACGTCGCTGGATGTGAGATTTATACGGCATTTGATACGTTAAATCTGATGCTTTCCTTTTCTTAAAAGACCAATCCAAGGAATTAATATCGATATTGCCACTGGTTATAGAAGGGAACGTATAACGCTATGGTTAAAAATGTTCTATAATGCAAATGGTCATCAGTTCAATACCGCATCCAAGCCCCACCTACACTATCTTACGGGGTGGGCAAATACCTATCGGACTTGTCCGAGAGGAAAAAGGCGCTGACGGTACACCCACCGTAAGTAGCTTTATATGCCAAATATAAAGTCGGACACCTCTAAGATAAAACGAACGGAATCGAATCCATTGAACATCATTTAGAGATCGACCTACGCTGAAGGCTTTATACATTATCCCCCAAGGTAATGAAAATGACGACGTCTTGGCGCATCGCACGTCTACCACGTCGTAGCTCTTTTTCCTTATGTCATCTTTTCACACCCGTCAACAATGAACGGTGATATTGCAGCTTCGTGGTTTGGCCAACAACAGGCAATGATGGAGCATTAACAAAAGACAAATTTTTTCGCCATTACAGTGTTTACACAGCTATGAAGTAGACAAACAGCAACAAAGTTAGAGTGTTTGAAAACACTGGTCGATTTTTGCTGAAGAATGGAAAGAAGGAAGGAAAGAAAAAGTATCCGATACGTAGAAAAATAAAAAAAAAAGGGAGAAGACAAATAGAGGATGGAGGACACTGGATGCGCGTTGATTCGATGGTAGGTGATAGATATGTGGAACGAAGTTGTTCATTTGACGATGAGATGACTCTGGGTCTCCCATGGGAGAAGCACGTTGCGATGGTTGGATTTGTTTAAAGTATTGCCATCCATTTGAAAGATAAACGAAGACCGATGACTGTTATAAAGTCTAAGGAGAGAAGAACATCATCTTCTCCAGCTAAAAAACAGTTAGAAGGAAAAAGCAAATGAAATAGAAACGATGAACGATGAAGGGAAATCATTCCAGTCTCGGTAAAGCATTAATTCCCATACGAGTGGCCATGACGAAGCCTAGGTGAGAAAGCTGATGTCCTCTGTCCCGATGAGAGCTCTTCGAATTCAATGTCATTTCAATCAATATTCAGTCTTTGTATAGACTTCAAAATTACTACAGGGTCAAGAGGATTTCGTTCGAACAGCGAAGTATGGAGGAAGAAAAATAGCCACTAGTAACTGAGACGAACTATTAAAAAACGATAAATTTAAAGGTTTCATAGTAAGTAAGGGGAAGAAGATAACGAATACTGCTGTTTTTTTCTTCCAAAATAAAGTTCTACGGGAAAAAAATCATTGGAAGATTTACACAGCTGACAATGCGGCAAGTTTTATCAAAGATGGAATGTTTCCTTTACCTTTTTCTCCTATTTTTTCTCTTGTTCTTTTTATTTGTCTCCAAAAATGGCCAACTAGCCCTCATCTGCGTGCTGGATAGACGAATCGATCGTCTGTGGTGGTGAACAACTGAAGCAACGCAGTAATTGAAAGTAGGGGACCGAGAGCTGGAGAACGAGAGGAGCGAGAAAGCTGCCCGTCAACGTATGAAACGATGAGTCGGGAGGAGAACGACCGAGCTCAACGAAGTGGAAGAAGAAAAGCATAATATCAAGTGGGATTTGGGCAATTGTTTGAGATTTTCATTTAGAAAGCTAATTAACAGTGGAAAACCTTTGCCGCGAATCACCAGCAAAGTGGGGATAATCGCAACTAAGGCCAACCTCCTTCCGATTCACGAAGCTGCCCAGCAATAGCTTGTGTTACAAGCATCTGAACCGCACCAACACAGCCAGCTAATTTAGCTATTTTTCTCATTTTCCCCTGTCGAGATGGTTTTTCTTCTAGGAGCGTGTCTTTACCTGTCATTGTAATAGATTTGAGATCAACGCATTGGTTTCAATGCACACGGCAGGTGCGAGAAGACAACTGTGATTTTCAACTTTTCAACAAGTATGTGCCAATTTATGGCGAATTTCTATTAATCAACGTAAAAAGAAATAGTCTACAGATCTTTACCAACAAGTTTTAAGTTTCCTCCTTCTACAAAATATGAATGGTGGGTGTAGCGTAGTGCGAAATGCAGGTTCGTTAGACGACAAACCCCAAGGTACCCTTATTTCCATGCGGGGTTATAAAACAACTGACAAACTTGTCCGCGAGGATAAACATACTGGATTGATGCATGGCTAGGTCCCTCAAGCCATTGCGTAGACCTAATGTGCATTCAGTACCCCATGACGACTGATAGAGTTGAATGCACGATTCATCCCTATGGGACTGATCAACGCTTAGTGCTGTATTCTTTGTGCTTATAGCGAAATGAGGCCAATTTCTATAATCCATAAAGAGCTTATTCAATTTCATAAATACACAAGCTCTCATTTTTCACAAGTGATAATCCAGAAACCCAGAAACTGTTCCACTTACGGGCTAGAAAATTCTGTCTCTACCGCCATGACTGGACCCATCTTTAACGGATTATCAGGTCTTAAAACATCTAGACAATTCCCAAGACACTATCAAGAAAGTCTTCGAGAACTTTGACGAATGCAGAGATTACAATTTCCATGTAGACAGAATGTCGGAGGATTTAATACATTGGAATAAATGGTTAATACATCGATTAATAAGCTGAAAATTTGAAAAATGCACAGTATAAACATATTGTTGAGATATTGGCAAAATTCCAAACCGCTGGTGTCTGCAGTGGGGAACGAACACGCTATTACCCTTCGAAGGGACTAACGCTTTCACCACCGCACCATGCGAGTCCTTCGTTTCGCCTGTCTCTCGGCCATGTTATTGGCCTATAAGCACTATCAGCAATCAGCCGTCAACAGGATTGATCTGTGGAGCACAAGTCGGCATGAGATCAGCAACATTATGGTTATATACCACATAATATCCTACCGTTAAAAATTAGTAGGCAGTAAATAAAGATTGACGACAATGTATAGTATATTTAATTTTCCGTTCAGCATAGAAAATTCAGTTGCACTAAACTAAACGTTCAAATTCATTTATCCTTAGCCTGACGTGATTTGCGCAAATTGACCAATTATGGATCCAAGTAGGGAATTATCTGATATCTCTGGAAAATCTCATGTTCCATGTTGTTACAAAAAACTGATAAAGCTGGAATAAAAATCATAGGGTGAATAAAAAAAGAGTTTTCTCTGCAGTTCAAAAGGTCCAAGTTCTACTTGCAAAGTTAGAAAAGGAAAAAAAACGAAGCATGAACGGAATGAAATGTGGAAGAGAAAGAGAAATTAAGGAAATTCTCATACCTTCCCTTGGTTCTCGGTGTTCATGTATTCCCAAAGTTCTTCAGGCGACATTACCTAAAAACGATCTTTAGCAAGTAATAATGATAATATTTTAATGTTAATGAAACTAACTTCAGGTGAGAATTTTACAGTACTGAAACACTTAATGTAAGGTGAAAACTGACAAAGTGAGAATTCAAACGATCTCCAATAAGTGATGGTAACGGAAGTAGAATTTCCTCCTTGAGATTCGACTCGAGGCTAGAAGAATGGGGGAGAAAGCTACGAAGCCAGATGATGATCAACTTCTTTCGGACTGGAGCCCATGAGGTGTCCTCAGATTTTGCCATTCACATGACATCCTACATGCTTTCAAGAAGAAGGACTCGAAGAACAGTTGACGACTTCATTACCGGCTATGCCACCGAAGGATGGTGATTTAGAGAACCTACTAATTGACGTGTCCGATTTGACCCTTGAATGCACGCCTATGAGAAATTCGTATAGGTCGTTTTACTGGGTTTCGCAAAAACTTCGATTAAAAATGAGTCTCTTAAAGAAATAATTAGATTTTGACAAGAATAAAGAACTTGAACGCCACTGCAACGATTATAGTAGCATTTTATGAGGACACGGCACGACGTCACTGCTGACGTTTCCGGCTCACTTGCCTTTGTGTATAATGAAGTGAACTATTCTCGGAGGAAAACAGCAAGCGCGTTGATGAAATAGAAAACGATTGAGAACATACGGTTCTCGGACAGTAGATATTTACTTCATATCTCAATCAAATCAACGATTCTGCACACCATCGACGCAACACTTAAGTGACCACAACGATGCTGAGATGTTCGCAAAACTTGGACCCCAGGCCAGATCGAACAACGATTATCCTTTTAGGGGGCTCGCGTATTACACACTGCGCCACGGAGTCCTTGGTTTGCGTTTCTCTCGGCTAGTTTTCTACCTAACGCTGCCATCAGCAATCATCCATCAGCGGGATTGCCCTGGGAAAGGGTAATCGTGGTTTGAATTGGCACGGGGTCCAAGCTTTGCGAATACTTCAGCATCGTTGTGGTTGTATTTCACATCATGCCGTACCGTGAAAATTTATAGTGGGCAGAAAATAAAAGGTTAATTTGAGTAACCTTTGAAATACCACTATGAAATATATCAGATCGTACTCCGTGATCCGGAGCTTCAGAAAATATCCCATCCTTGTGATTCTGGGAAGTAAACACCTTCGCCGACGAAGCAGGATCCAGTCAACGAGCCATCTAATGGAGGGCTTAACGACAGTGAACGAGAAGTAAACGAAAAAACAAGTCAGCCAAACACGTGGTGAGAGGGATCGACGATAGACGAGCGAAAAGTACAAAAGAGTGGCCATAGGATAGAAGCATCTTCAAGAATGTGACTGCATATAAAACCAAGGTGCTAAATTCTCAACTAAGAGCAGAACATCTTCGAAGAAAAAGGCGGTTCCCAGGATCGACTTTCTCTTAACCTCGGCATTGGAATACGAATGTGTCGTTTTCTTGTTCAGCAATCGCGAGGTTTTTAAACAGCATACATTTACTTCCATAGAGAAACACAATACAATACAACGCTAGCTGACGTTTCGGCAGTATCGCCTTCTTCAGAGCCTGGAAGCGTATTCTGATATACAATCTACTTGGCCAAACGCTTCAATAACACTTATAAAACGAAAAACTCTTTGGTCAACATGATCAACAGCTTCTCGAAAAACCTTCGCGCGACTTGGCTCGGCAAATAGCCATCTACAATGGCTACGAAATAGTAACCCCACGAGATAAGTTTACAAGGAGAACGACGCGCCCACGCGAAACACTTGGCCAAAACAAAATCCCGTTTATGTTGCCTATAAGCGATGAAGTAAGCGCAGCTATAAAACGATGCTTAAGAAGGGCAGGTCTAGAGGAATCGGTAGCGATAGTTGAAATACCACCGACTACTCTACGTCGCCAATTAGTTCGCAACCGCCTGTATGACCGTCTGTGTGAAACAACAAATTGCGTAATTTGCCTTTACGGCAGGGACGGTGATTGCATGAGTTCAGGTACGATATACCTGATCTCTTGTAATAATTGCGGAGATGAATATATTGGCGAAACGGGCAGACCTTTGTGTATCCGTATAAAAGAACACCTAGATGGCAAACGAAACCTAAGACGAAGCACCCCACTAGGCACGCATAGGATACAAAAGCATAGCGGAGACGATTTTGAAGTAAAAGTCAATATCCTTGCACAGGAGTCCAAAACACCAACGCGAAAACTCCTAGAGGCTTTTTGGATCAATGCCAAAAACCCTACAATGAATAGCAGGGACGAATGCCCGGAGGTCATACGCGACCTGATCCCGTACGTTCGCATCGATTTTTGATGTGGGATGGTGCAGTCGTCAACCACATGCGACTATAATCAGCTGTTCTAAACTTCCTCATTGGAAGTCACGAAAAAGCGGTGGGTTTTTCGAGAAGTTGTTGATTGTGTAATTACCAGAGAGTTCTTCGTCTTTTTGTAAGTGTTATTGAAGCGTTTGGCCTAGTAGATTGTATATCAGTACACCCTTCCAGGCTCTGAAGAAGGCGATACTGCCGAAACGTCAGTTAGTGTTGTATTGTATTGTGTTTTTCTATGAAAAAGGCGGTGTTAGTAGACGTCATCAAGTATGAAGGAGATCATTTCCATTAGCGCCGAGGGAAACAAGCAAATGGTCCAGCATGGTAGGTGAAGCCGACCGATTCATTTAACCAAGAAAATATGAATGATAAGTAGAAACAGGACATAAAAAGATGTCAGTACGAAAAAAGTGTGAAATGCTGTTTATCATCGAAAATAACCAGAAAAAACCACTTGTAGATAAATTTATACCTCGTCCATCTGAATTTTCTCCAGTACTTTAAGCAGTGTAGTAAGCGATTTCTCACGATTCACGAAAGACGCGAAGAAATGTCGGCTTTCATCGGTCATTTCAATCTGAAACAGTGAAAGTATACCCATCATAACGTGAAACGTTGAAATAATCCTCTTCAAGGTAATAAACAACGAAGCCATTAATAACATTCTAGTATTAATGCTATAACCATTGCCATCACTTTACCTACGCAAGAAATAACTATCTTGCTTAGTAACTCCTAAGTCCGACCTTCTATTAACCTCGGCATTGATTGAATATATCTTTCTACTTCTGTTTTTTAGTAATCTAAGGCGCCAGCTAGTTCGTAACCGCCTATACGACTGTCTATGTGCAACGCAAAATTGTATAATTTGCTCCAATGGTAGAGACGGTGACTACATGAGTTCGGGTACAGTCTATCTGATCTCTTGTAAAGCGTGCGAGGACGAATACGTTGGCGAAACACTCTGCGTACGTATAAAAGAACGCCTAGTCGGCAAACGTAAGCTAAGTACTCCACTAGGCACGCAGAGGACGCAGAGACATAACGGAGAAGATTTTGAAGTAAGGGTTACGATCCTCGCGCAAGAATCGAGAACACAAGCGCGCAAAACTCTAGAGGCATTCTGGATTAATTCCAAGAAATCGAAAATGAACCGCAGGGAGGAATGCCTTGTTATCACGCGTGATATTGGACAGTATATAAACCTGTTATTCTGATGGGAGGGGCACATTACGCTTCCATGTGAATTCTGTGCGGTCGGTCTTCACGCGCCATACTCAGTGGAAGACTCATAGAAAGCGGTGAGTGTGCAGAGCTATGCTAAATGTGAATGAAATCTTGGTTTAGCGTTTTCTCTGTTTGGGTATGGAGGTATTTGGTTGAATGGATTGCTGTCAACTTGACTCTTCCAGGCTCTGAGGAAGGCGAAATCCGCCGAAACGTCAGCTGGTGCGTAAATAAAGAAATAAAATAGCACGTCGTGTTTGCTGAACAGAAGTAGAAAGATATCTTGCTTAGTATTTGGGCCTACGAGTAACGTTTCAAGGCGTTTCCTGTTCCTGAAAACAGGCAGTCGAGGCACCCAGTGGATGGAAGAAAGGTGTACAGAACTGACCACTACTCTACTTCCATGGAAGCAGCGGTTCGTGGCTTAGGTTTGCTCTCAGTAATGCTGTCGAACTCGTTGTTAACTTCGTGGCCCTTCATTATCCCTTCTGTACCCCTGTTGTCATAGATATTAAATTAGATGTTATCTGTATATCACCTTTCCCACTTTTCCTTGTGTTCCGGAGCCTTTCTTTTCTTCTTCCTGGGTCATGATATCTTAATCAGAGCATTTATTCACACCCAGACGTACACACACACACACACAAAGATAACCGATAACCTATTCTTGACGGCCTTCAGTAAACCACTTGTTCTCTTATCCGATTGTTAAAGATTTTAATGGTTATTATTTAAGTAAATGAGGGCAGGTAGTTGAAGGTATACAACTGATATTTTACATCGAAGAGCGACGATGGGTCTTTCACATGAACCGTCAAATGTTACTTCAACAGTGTTTTATAGAATCCGTATTTTATGCACTCAATCAAGGAGGCACACTCTATTAATCTAGCAATTTCCAGACCTGAAGTGAGTTTGGAAAAATCAGAGCCGCTTTTTCTTTGGTGATCGCTGCCACATCGGCCACCGGAAGTACCAAATTCGTCTCCCAGCCGAAAATGTTTGCATAGAAACAGACATGACGTTGGGAGATATACATCCTTCCCTGGCACAGGATCTCTCGCTGATACGCACATGAAAACGCTAAAACATGAATGATTATGTGGCATCAGAGAAAAGTTAGCCATAAAATACAATGACAACTATGTACATAATGCTGAGATATTTGCAAAACTCCGGACCGCAGGTGTATGCGGTGAGGAACAAACGCGCGCTATTGTCCTTACCGGGGAGTAGCGCACTTCATCACCACACCATCCGGGTGCTTCGTTCTGCCTGTCTCTCAGCTAGCTTCGTTCCCCACCTCATACATCTGCGGTCCGGAGTTTTGCGAATATCTCAGCATCATTGAAGTTATATTTTGCAATATACCCTGCTATTGAAAAGAAAAAGGCAGTAAATGAAAAGGTTAAGAATGTCAACTACCTTTAAAATTCCCGACAATGCGCATCGATTTCAACGCATTTTGTTCCCCGCTGCTTATTTTGCTATACATATTTTATTGCTACGTTTTTTGTATTTTAATCGATAGGTCCCGAATCGTAGGTGGTATGATGACATGGTCCGAAAAAAAAGCTTTCGAACATATCTTAATTTGCAAGAAACTGTTTTCCAGACAAGCTTATTCGCTCCGTGAAAGGCAGTGCTGCTGAGTTAAGATCCCTCTGCTGCACAAATACCCACTAATGAGTCCTGTAGGGAATTGTTGTCTTTTATATGGACATGGAAACACAGCGACCGTTGCTAATAACCGGGTGCACTCGACTTCGCCTCCTTCGTTCGGAGACACAACGGAACGGTATGCGTTGATTTCAATGCGCACGGAAAAAAGTGAAGTATCGTTTCACATGGTAGCGGAACAAAATTAAGCACCATCGCGAATGTTTTAAATGTAGCAAAAAAACAGTTAAAGAGATTTTCAACAAACCATAAATAAAAATGTTTAAGAGAACTGAAATAAAATGAAAATTTGCGACAAGGAATGAGAACAAATACTGATTTCCCCCAAAGCTACTTCGAAGTGCGCAACAGATGGAAAGGGGTTCAATCCGGCCAATGAAATGTAAAATTTTTTCTGTAGAGAGTTCTCCGAGAGTAAATCCCCACTGGTTACACAACAACAAGGGGCACAAAGCAAACTCTAGAATCTGCGAAAAATTTCCCATGATTCTAGGGTGGTAACCTTTCGAGAGTCTTTGACCACTTTTGCCTAAATCATCTGTAACCCTGTAATCCGTTTAGTTTATTGTTTTAGCACACGAAATAGCACAAGAGACTTGACAAGCACAATAAATTGGTGCGATAACCCTGACTTTTTCACTAATTTTGACGAAGACGGTAACCACGAGAAGCTCGTCGAATACTTTCAGGGTGTAGTTTTACTCCCTCTTCTGACGGCGAATGTGGAATACATTCTCAGGACGAGAGTCTCTACCGAGTGGATGATCCCGCCGCGCGATAACGCACTTCGACACCCAAGAACAAGGACAGACAGTTGCTAGTAGCGTACACGAAATTTACCGCTTCTCCGTTTTTTTTTCGTACTTTGCATTTCTGCGCTTAACGAAATGATTACTCACATGCGAGAAACTCGTCCGGTTCAGGTCCAATTTTCGTGCCAAACAGTCTGCGATACTGCTCAGCTCGTTCCTGATACGAAGGATGAATCAACTTCTTGAAAATGTTCTTGTTGCTCGATGTTTCCGAGAAGTACTTCTTCTTTTTCGCCAGTATTCGAGATGGTGATTCACTGTCACTGAAAATTCGCCGTATCATTCGGCTACTAAACTCAATGCTTTAATTCTTGAGAAATCAGATCAAATTAGTCCAAAAAGTATGCCTTTTCTTTCCAGACCACAGATTAAAAAACCATTTTTGTAGGTAAAGGTATTCGGCCTGAGAGGCAAAAAATCACAAAATCCGTTACAAGAACTCAAGGTAAAATTAGAAGAAAATAGATAACTACAGTTAAAGTCAGTCTGTAGTTTTGAGTTTTTGGATCGATAAAAAGAGGATAAAGCTCTCGGCGTTGATCAATCCCTCAGGGTTGCGCCATGCATTCGACTTCATTAAACACCGTTTAGAGGTGATTGAATGCATATCTGACCTTTAAAATGACTCGCGGTGGCCTACCGATGTATCGAGCCAGCACTGTTATTCTCCAGGACAAGTCTGTTATCAATTTGCCGACCGCGGAGGGATGAAAGGCTCGGTGGGCCATGGACGCGGGAATCGAAGCCATGTGTGTGCTGCAGAGCGCCTCCGAGCACTGCGCCACACGTGCCCATTGGATCGAATGAGTCATTAAATCTTCTTCCCTTAGTTCTACCTTCAATTTAATGTTCTTAAAATCATTAGGATTCTGCAGAAATACCATTTCACCTACTTCTTTTTCTCCGTTGATGAGTTGCTCGCCACACTGCCAGGTGAACTGTCTGGTGGAAAATCATTACTATCGTGCTCCTCTCTTAGAAGTTGATCCGATGAGATAGTTCTGAAATGAATTTGCATACACTTGAGCCTTTGTACCACAAAAACTTTGGCCGATGTTCAACCACTTGAGCAAGAACACTCCGACAGTCATTCGATCACACAGTTGACTGCTTCGTTTCATACCGTAGCTTGTACTGTACGAGTTTACTGCATGTCATCTTCTCCAACTTGGCACCTCCATAACAAGGTTTTTAACACAGCGATAATACCTCCTCAAAGATACAGTGGATAATGAAGTCTTAGGACTATCACAAAGAGATCAAGCGCAGTAGTGCTATAAACCGATGAATCGACGAGCGGAATCTCTTCGAAACGCAAAGGTAACGTCAACAAATATCTAAGAAAAAATAAGGTAATTTAGCAAAATACATATCTTAATTGAATTAAACGTTGTTTAACTATGAGGTGGGGAAAGCTGACGGCAATTCGACGAAAAGAACGATCGAGTGAACCCTAAGAAGACCGCAGCCTCCATAATGAACGCCAGCCAGTGTATGAGATGATATATATTTGAGGATCGCGTTAAACGGCCGTATCCATGGCTAAGTAGATTTTATGAAAAGTGGATATCTAAATGCTATTGTAGAGATATTTTTACACACATTAATTTTCTTTGATAGAAAGTAGTTAACGGCCGCACTTTCTCATCGATGTTCCAAGTCCACTCTTGTTGTTCTTCTCGGGAATAGTGCGACGAATGCTTCGAAGACGTCGTGGTCGTCTTAGCCGTGTGTCGTTCATTATCTAGTGTAAAGGCACTTAAAAGTACGAAAGCAACGAAAACACACTTTACGCATAAACGGTACTCTTGGCGAAAAAAGGTTCTAACAGTTGTCTTGTGTCGAGGGCTTGAGAACAATCCAATCTTTTGACGGTGTATGTGATCAGCAAATAAAAAACAGACATCCTTAAATAAAAGGATACTTTTATGTCCTCAGGACAACTGCCACAAGTGCCAGCCACAAAATGCTGACTGACTATTGAGCATTGCGACATGGTAATAGGCGATGACTAACAGACAATGTGGAATATTCAGTTAAGAACCGTCATCGAATCTACCGTCTTAAAATATAAGAGTCTAGGATAGAACACCGACTTTTCATATGCGACATTTGTACTTTTGAGATGAGCCATTCTCATAAGCGGCGCAGATCACCATACTAGTCGAACAAAGGCGAAACACATCAGCTTATGAGGTATAAGATAGAGTCTATAAGTTATGAAGTGTCGTACGTAGAACAACACTGAGGGCATCAACGTCTTAAGTTTTATCCTCCGCCTATTCTTTTTTCATGGCAGTGTATAATGTGCAAGACAACCACTGGTGAGATATGAGCAGAACTGGTAACCAGAGGTGGGCTTCGAACCCCCCGATTATCCTTACGGATATAGAGAATTCCTCTATCAGATTGGGAATTCTCTATCTACTTAACAAACACATTCTTGCGCTGTGAGCCGTTACAACGGAGGGCTTACGTGCTTTTCATCGCACCAACCGATGCCCTTGCTTTGCATTTCTCTCAGACATCTTTGGCAAAAACTAAAAACGAGTTTATTTATATGTGCTTACGCACGGCCCTTGTTCAGTTGGTGCGAGATTGGTATAACTTCTCGTCGTTGTTGTTTAATCGCTGACGCTTTGACGATTTCGTCTTCCTCAGAGCCGTGCTGTTGCGAGTGGGACTCAAAAAAATGTTTAAAAAGATTTCCCTTCATTCCATTTGACAGCTGACTGCTGATAGCACATATAGAGTAAAAACATGGCTGAGAAAAAGCCAAAGCGAGGGCATCGGTTGGTATGGTGGATAACACGTGAACTCCCGAAAAGGGTAATCGCGGGTTTGAAGCGTTGTGCGGTTTCTGTGTTTTGATCATGTTACAGCATCCCTATGGACATCATTTTCACTCCTGTCATTGCGCAGAAGGCTGACGATCAGAATAGGGAGTTATTTTGTGGTGTACGTGCAGTCTCGTCGGTCCTTACTGTTCATTTTTGTGCAGTGATTTCTCTTAAATTGCACGACGTTCCTGGCTCATATTTCCTTTGTAGCATACCTGAAGTTCTGAACTCTAAAAATTTCCTTTTCTATAGCATGTTGGGTGACGCTGATTACTCTACCATTCAGTAAGACGCCGTACGCCGTATTTGCAGACCATAAGTTAAGGCGATAGAAGCGATGAAGCTGATGTGATGGTTGCAAAACAAGCATTCTGTGTGTTTTGAAGTGTTCCCACAGCAAAGCATTACACTATCCACTCTTTACAGTCAGATTTTGTCGAAAATCGTTGGTCGAGTCGATTTATCTGCTAAGGAAAACACGATGGTACCGATGCAATTCGCACGGATTTTCCTCCTTAAGGTTCACTGAGAGGACAAAATTCTACACTCTAGATCTAAGCTAGCCAATACCCGTTCTGTTTGGTCGGTTGGTATTAGTTTCTATCTGAGCTCACAAAACCACTCAATACTTGAAAATGGTTTTCCAATAATCGCAGAGTCGAGAAATTTGATAGGTTTATTAGAAGAGGCTTTGCCTTACATGGAAACCAAAGTGTAATACACCTGCCTGTTTTCAATTCTGGTTGACGATAAACTTGAAAATCAGTGAATAACAATGAGACGTCGAATAGCAAGCCAACTGATCAATAATCGCTAGGCTTTTAGCTGTGTTCTTCTCTTTACAACAATAAGACATTGTTCCTTCGTCACGATAAATTAAACGTGAAATGCGTAATGTGCATGATGAACGATGTGTTCATCGGACATCCGCCCTTGATAGCATTGATTTTGAAGGCATCTTTCACAGAAATCGAGGTAGTCACATTTGTTTTGTGGAAAATGCCGTATGAACGGAGATCGGAGATATTCTGCACTTTCAGATCCAGTTTCGCCAATGACATCCCATTTCATGGTAGCTGGAAATGTTCTGATTGTCCATCTGCGACGAAAAGCGGTAGTTCTTCTCTGCAGAAGGGTCTCTCAAGCCAGAAACGAATTTCTGCGCTGGCTATTCGGTATCTCAGCGTGGGCTCCTAGTTTAGGGATGGGTTCAACATTGCATCCAGAAGCCTAGCTAACCTAACCTCCCAACGGTTTATCGCCTCGTCATGGCTGGGAGGTATTCCTGGGTGTCGGACTGCGATGTACAGCTGAAGGATTCGTCCTCTCGACAGGGTCTCACAAACTGAGAAAAAGTCCCGCGTTTCCATCAGGAAGCCTAGCTAAGAGTAAACCAATACCAGGATCTACCACCGTCCTGGTATCAAAATCGCATGGTGGCAAATCCCTCTCTGATCCACAGGACTGCGACTGCCTGTGGTGGTAGACTGGAGTAGACTTTGCCCAGGCTGTCCTCGGGATTCAAGGAAACCACAATGACTTAACCAGGAAATCTCCGAAAATGGTGATTATGCTGGGACCCGCACAACCAGTGAGGGGGGGCCGTTCAAGTATCAAGTAAGTTCAAGTTTAGCTAATAATAAACCAGTGTCAGGAATCAGTGCTGTTTTCAGAGTGATAGAGTTGGCAGTTGGAAAGTAGCGGCGACGTGGCAAGGCCCTAAGATCGCCTTCGAGATTTCATGGAAAAAAGTCTTACCCGAGTGGAAAAATGAGCAGTAAAATGAAAATTATGATGAGGATAGCAAGATTTTCGAAGACAGGCCATCTAAAGTGAAAAGGATGATAAAGTTTAAAACATGATCTAAACAACCCTAGAAGTTTTTTGGTCCACTATACTTGTAATATATTCTTCTCTGAGAAAACTCTAAGAAAAGGAAAATGAACAGATTGCTAAAAACAGCATCATTTCAAAGCACGGAATCCTCGGACTTTTGAATAAACGAAGAGTAGAAGAGATGAATGAAACTCAGAACACTAATCTGGAGCTCACTGCTGAAGAAATGTTAAATGAAGTAAATTTCTACCAAAAATACAACGTAGCCATAAAGCAATGGCTAGGAAGGACTTGTCCCCTTCCTATTCGACTGTTTAAAGGAGAACTGGTTATTTTATACCTCAGCTGTCGTACTGATAACGGTCTTTCGATCGATAGTTCTATACTGAAATAACAGTTGACACCTGTCTTCGAAATGAGAAACTTGGAAAAAAAGGAAGAACGAGTAACAACACTTAATTCTAGAAGATGAGGAGAATAGAAGGGTAATGCGCAACAATAAAATTTTTAAGTGAATTCAGGAATCGAAAAGCTTAAGGAGTCCAGAGACGATGCAAGGAATGCCAAAGAGAGTTCACTCAAATAAACGTTTATAAAATACTTAGTATCCACTTCTGTGGTTATTCATGCCTTACCTTTAAGTGGTATCGTATTAAATATGACTTTCTCTACAGGCCAAAATATCCATAAAGTATTATACAAAGGTGCTTAATGAATAGCCACAGAAAAGACTTACTGCGCCAATTCCCAGTTGTTGTCTACTACAAGTAGGATTCCCTTCTGACGGGGAACGAACACGAACGACTCCCAAATTATTTAAAGGTATGGTCGTCAAGCAGTCTCTAGGGTTCACCTTCCTTATAGACGGAACGATATCGTCGTGAGCCATGTAATGACGTTCCAAACTTTACGAATCCTTAACACCCTCACCGACCTGGGTACTCCTATGGGACGACCTGCTTGGGATTGCGGCAGTCAGAAAATCCTCGACATTATTGTTGATTTTCGCAGACACCCGTGATTTTCTGAGTTTCGCCAAAGCTAAACCGAAGCCTTTAGACTTCCTGATGGTCTTCGTTAGTTTCAAAGTTACAGATGCTAACCATTACAAATGAAAGACGGCCAGGTATTCCTGCAAAGTCCTCCATCTGGTAAGAAACGACATCTACTGAAGGGCGTGCCTCAAGAACATCAAAAAATGGAACCGTGGCTTTCTTTATAAGTGAACAGCTTTATTCACTGGCCCTTACTCTTAAGAAGTTTGTCATATGAATGAATACAAACCAAAGAGAGGCCTCTTTAGTCGCTCGTCACACCCATATCACTCAATGTCAACAACAGTACTGGAAGAAGTCGAAAGACACATATCACGAAAAGAGTGGGACTCACACCAGAAGAGAGACCAGCGGGAGTACATTATAATCTCAAACGTTTCAGCTTATGACTCGGATCTTGTAATTCTGTTCCCCTAATTAATTGTAATGAGAAATTGAGTTGAAAAAATAATCAAGATATAGTGATCATCCATACTTGGACAAAAGGATGAAGCGTTCGGCGATGATCAGTCTGTTAGAAGTGCACTTGGCTCCATTCATAGCATTGTAGTGGCGATTGAATTCATATTTGGTCCGTACATTAACTTCCTAGAGCGTAAAAATCTATCAACTCTTTACTGCCATTCTCCCACACTAGTCGGGCACCAATTTAACGACTCGGATGATAATGGGCATGATCATCTCGGACCATAGGATCAAACCAAAAACGACGTGTGTACTGCAGAATACATTTGACTACTACACTACATAGCGGAATACGAAAATATCCAACCACAGGGGCCGATCCAAGTATATTCCTGAAAGATACGCAAGTGGGTGCGCTTATCTATTATATAGACTTTAGATATCACCAATTTCGCAACCAAAGAAAAATTCTACCGATGTGATTTCACATCACTATTTTGTTTCATGCACAAGTGTAACCCATTCCGGACATTTAAAATAGATAAAAGTACGACGCGTGTGGAGCAGTGGTCGGAGGCGTCCAGTAACACCCAAGTGGAATCGATCACCGCCCCCATGGCCCACCAAGCTTCCCATCCCTCCGGGGTCGGCAGTTTGGTGCCAGGCTTTTCTGGGATGATAGCAGCACTGGCTCGATAAATCGGTAGGCCACCGCGAGTCATTGTAAAGCCCAGATATGCATTCAATCACCTCCAAACGATGATTAATGAAGTCAAATGTATGACGCATCCCTCAGGGATTTAAAAACGTCGACAGCTTTTTCCTTCTAACAACCATTTTGAATCGTTACCAGTTTCTGTCATTTTTTGCTTCTCGTCACACATTGAAATATTCACTCAGCGGACGGTCTTACGTCGCAGTCCAACGTTACTATACAAATGGGTGAAAACTCGTCCAAATAACAGCTTTTGTACCTTTTCCAGGTTAAATGCTTTAGAGTCATCACTCTAATATTGTGAATCGTCAGAGAGAGGTTGTTTCACTGACCTGAAAATAATGTAGTCGTCAAGAGCGCAGCGTAGGTAGTATGGCATGCGAAATGACTCAGTATATTTATGTGCTAATCGGATTTATACCTACACAAGTTGAGGTAGAACTGTGAAAAACAATAACTGAACGAATACGCAGGTATGTAGATAAGAAAAGCTCTCCAACCAATGACAACTATTTTTTGACGACTGTTTCACACGTGGCGCTATGCCGATCAGTATCATCGATGTTGGCATTGATTGATGAAGCGCAAAGGAGAACTTTTAGTGGACACTATGGCTTCCCGCTTCGTTTGTTTGGAACTGGAATGAGATGGTATATGGGAAGACGCGTGCAGTGCATTGGTCGAAAACGCCCTGCAATACACATAGGCTCGATCTAGCGCTTCAGACTCACGAAGCCTTTTATTTCTCCGGGGTCAGCAAACTGGTGCCAGATTTGTCTACAAGGATAGCAGCTTCGATACATCGGTAGGCCACTGTGCGTCATTGTAAAGGCCAGATTTGCATTCAATCGCCTCCAACGATGTTTTTTGAAGTAAAATGCATTGCGCATCCTTCAGGTACCGATCAGCAGCAAGAGCTCTATCCTTTATCCTTTTATGGGAGATGACTAAAAGTCACTCCCAAGAAAAACCCTTCTGGCTCAGTTCGATCAACCTCCAGTATGATCGACTCGCAAAAAATCTAGAACCAGAAAGCGTCTACGACTAACAGTTTCAGGCTTTCAGTGTCTTGCAAATGAAAGGAGCACACAGGGCGTCTTTAGGTCATGACGTGGGCGACTTGGAACTTACACACTGAAATTAATTCGGAACTATAAGTTGTTAATTAACTTAATTATTAAAAAATTACGCCTTTTCTCGCTTTCTAAAGCGTTATTGAACCTTATAACTGATAATTTTTAAAGTATTTTAAAAAATTTCCGTTATAAAAGTAGAATCGCCAAAGGAGCTCATAGGAAAATTTAGACTTGCGTGATGGCATGCGTAACTACCGTGAATGTCAGCCATACCGTTATTATCTGTGGAAACGAAGAAGTTAAAACGTTCGTTTTAAATATATCCCTGTCACATTTACTGGAGCTGGGAGTAATATCTGGTTATTAGGTTATCTACGGGTTAAGTTCATTAGAGACTAACCGACTGTCAACTGTTATTGTGAAAAAAATATAAACAAATAGTAGTGAAATAGTAGGAACCGGGTAATTCCATTGTATGTCAGTGCTCGACTGCATCGTACGCAAATAACGTTGCAGAGATCGAAAGAATAAGAATGTGAACCTCTGGCCCGCTTCCTATGCATTCGGTCACTGAACCTTCCATCAAATTCACAACTATTTTTCGAGATAGCCACTTGCTAGGAAAATCTTCAATGGAGCTGTTAACAAAGATACTTCCACGAAAACTACAGTGCAAAAATCTACTTAATCGAACGGCTTCCACGATGATTCATAAGGTTTTATTTATTCTGACATACGTTTAATTGAAGGTGACAGTGAAGTCGCTATAACCGAGGTTCATTTACAGACAACCTATGATGATAATCGCCAACAAGTGGATAAGACCACCTTATTTGTTACACAATCCAAAACTCATTCATATTAAGTACGGCACTCGGAATGGATCTCTGCTTTGGATCGGTCACTTTGTAGCTTTCGATATACAAAAAGAACTGGTGGATGGCAACCATCTCGACAACGAAATGGATGAAATAAAGAAGCACTAATTCCTCGTTCATCAATCACTTTAGGATGTGCTGTGCATTCGGTTGAATGCGTAGCACCATGTAATAAAAGAATAAAGGTCTCGGCGCTGATCAGTCCTTGAGGGATGCGTCATGCATCCGACTTAATTAAGTATCGTCAGAAGTGATTGAATGCACATCTGGCGTTTACAACGACTCGCGTTGGCTTGCCAATGCGTGGACTCAGTGCTGCTATCATCCCAGACAAGTCTGGTACCAATTTGCTGACCACGGATGGATGGAAGACTTGGTGGGCCATGAGCACAGGAATCGATTCCACGTGTGTGTTGCAGGGCACCTCCGACCACTGCGCCACATGCGTCCTATTGTTGCAATAGCGTAAAATAAACTTGAATTGTTCATAGGGATGTTTAGGTACTACTCTATCTGTAAATATGTGCAGTTCCAAGTGGTGGTTAAAAAACTGTGCTTGTTTTTTCCACATTTTAATAAAAATCAATTTCTATTTATATAAATGTGGTTAGTAACGATTGCTCGTTGAGCAAGGTAACATCAATGAAACTTCTATTTAAAGCCTGCAAAAGTATCTTTCTCGAGCATATTGCTTCTTTCAATTCAATCTTCAGTTCACAATGAAAGGATGATCATAGATCTTAATCACCAATCAATATAGATCATAAATGAAAACTGAAATGGAACACGACAGACCTGCACTTAAAGTATGTACTTACCCACTTTACTTGTGCGACTGCATTAGCAATTAGATTAAATTATTACGACAACAAGAGAATCTTAGTATAACAGAGCATGGCATCGTTCAATGTGTTATTTCTGATAGAGGAAGTCATAAAGGAGAAGAAGTTCGTGAGGCATGGAAGAAGAAATGACAAGAAATAAAAGGTGAAAAAACATAAGGCGATTGGACTCTCCGGAGAGATTGAGATAAGATAAGAGTGTTTACGTAGGTAGCCGACACACAACAACACCTCTGTCTCACCAAAAATTCGGAATAACGGACTATTCAAGCACAGGCTATAGGGGAGAAAACAACTAAAAAAGAGAAGGAAACAAAGAAGATTTAAACTGGGAAAAGTCGCGACGAATCCGATAGTTTTGTGTAAGAAATCTGCCAACGGGAAAATTGACGAAACTTTAAGTATGGAGGCCAATGATTGAATGAATCTTTGGCATACCAGTGACTTTTTGGGTTCCTCAGACGTTCTATTGAACACTAGTGAAATCGCTAGTAGAGACTTATATTTAGAAGGCATATTTCTTCACTGCAGAATTTTTACGAGTTCATAAAGAATGGCTGAACACCTTCGTTGGCAGTAGAGATAAGAACTCCATCAACTCTGATCTCAAATGTTCTGTGGAACAGTTTCTTTTTGTTTTGTTATTCCAGAGGTGTTATTGGACGGTGTCCTCTCAAGACCACTACAAGGTAGGTCGTGGTCAGGGTTTAATACCCAGTTGGCTACTTGATGACTTGTCAGGTAGCCTGAAGACTGACCAGTTTCGCCGGCCCTCTTTGCATATGGAAGATGCGTTGACGGGACATCTCAAAGGACTTTTTCAGGTATTACTGACAAAGAAGGAAAAAAAAAACCAGCACACTGTGATTGTTATAAGCAAAAGGTCTTCAATGCAAGAAATATCCCTTAGTTTCATTATTTTATCACCTCAGCTTTCATAGTTGATAAATAAGAACACGTTTGAAAGAAAAATGCAAACAACTCAACACTGACAATCTCCTCATTTTAAACAGCAGCTTTACTAAGGAGGTACGTGACTTGACTTTCAATGGCGGCGGTGTAGATGGTCCAAAGCTCTGGAAAGGCGAAATTTTAAAGTTGATATATAAAATTTACTTTACAATAGCGGCCTAACACTGGCGAGTTATTCCCACTTCAGCACCAACTGAAATTGATATTGCCAAAGGAATGCACATGGTTTTGAAGTAGGAAACCCGTATACATGTATACTACCGCACAAATATATAGCTATATATATATGCATATATATACATATATATAGAAGGAAGATAAGGCTGTCGGCGTTGATCAACCTCTGAGGGATGCGCCACGCATTCGACTTCATTAAGCATCGTTTGGAGATGATTGAATGCATATCTGCCCTTTACTCGCGGTGCCCTACCGACGTATCGAGCCAGTGTTGGTGTGTTGCTATCATCCCAGATAGGTCTGGTACCAATATGCCGCACCGGAGGAATGGAAGGGGTAGTGGGCCATGGGTGCGGGGATCGATTCCACATGTGTATTGCTGAGCATTTCCGGCTGCTGCGCCACAGGCGCCCTGCATATATATATACATATATATATATATATATATATATATATATATATATATATATATATGGTTACATGTTGGGCAATGGTTAGAGGTGCTATGCAGTACGCACATGTTCACAGTGATAATGAGATATTTCTAAGCATCAGACCCCAGATCGGATCCGAGATCGCACTGTTAGAGTAAGAAACTGGCTGTGAGAAAGGAAAAACAAAGGTATTAGTGGTGTAGCGGCCAACAATTCAGTAACCGGAAGAGGTAATCGTGGGTTCGAATACAACTTGGGCATTGATTTTTGCAAATATCTCAGCATCATTGTGGTTGTACTTCACTTAATCCTCTGCCATGAAAAAATTAATTTGCATGGAATGAAAAGTTATACACATATGGTCGTTGGTTCTATCCCGTGGCCTACGCTCACCATGCCCTCTAACTTGGCAATGTGGCACTGAAATTGTGTGAGAGGATAAAACTCTGCTTTCTCTACATCGGTAGGCCGCCGAATAGCGTAAATAGTATCTGCAGATACACACATACATAAAGGTATATATAAAAACATCATTGTATTATGAAGGCACAAAAATAGACCACAAAACAAGTACCATGTTCTCACTGGCATCCAGTAAATCAATGCCATCCTCGTACGATATGGAACGACGTGTAAATTTCCTGAACAGTATAGTTTAGACGTTCTATTCAGTAATGACTCCTTCTTTTCCTTAAATAATCTAGTACACCTTCGCTCGAAAGAAGGACAAAGGAAACCTTTCGTATTGATTAAATAATAACACCTTAGGTATTAAGACGAATTATCAAAATTATACACAAATTTCCATCCGGTATTGATTTCTTCCAGTTAACTGATAAGCATAAAGGATAAAGCTCACGGGGTTGATCAATTTCCGAAGGATGCGCCATGCATTCGACCTCATTAATTATCGTTTGTAGGTAATTGAATGGATATCCGGCCTTTACAATGGCTCGCAGTGGCCTACCGATGTGTCGAGCCAGTACTGCTATCCTCCCAGACAAGTCTGGTAATAATTTGCCGACCCAGGAGAGATGGAGGGCTTGGTGGGTCACGGGCGCGAGGATCGACCCCATGTATGTGTTGCAGCGCGCCTCCAACCACTGCGCCACACACACCCTTGTTAAATGATAGACATGTGATTTATTCGAGCATATAAAAGTTCCCATCAGGCGACAATTCCGTTAAAAACCACAGGTCGATGAATACTTTATGGTAGTGATAGAAACCTCATGGATTTTTTTCACAAAATGTTTGTATACAAAGGTGGAGACTGTGAGGATAAGAACTGGAGTTTTGACTATACAAAAGTACAACGATATTTTATTGCACAACGACAAGTATTCTTCTTCTGTCTGTTGGAGTTAAATTAGATGTTTCTCTTGATCATTTTCTTGTCGTTGCCACTGTAAATTAAGCATACACCGATCACACATGATACAGAGCGCAGTGGGACTGTTAGAGTTACCATAAGCCACACGTGGTCGTCGTGCGACCCGCTCCTGTCTTGTAGTACACGGCCCTTCCGCCCGTCCGCAGCCGAAAAGCTGTCCAAACCCTGTCTGGGAAGAAAAAAACACAGATTTGAGATAACGTCATTATTTCGTTGTCTAAGCCAAATATAACTATATTCGTCATCTCTGTGATGCTATGAATGGGTCAAATGCATTGCGCCTCTTTGAGGGATTGATTAATCAAAGACGAGAACTTCATCAATTCGATTCAGTTCGATTTAGATGCCCATAGACGGCTTACAAATCAATGATTGAAAGGATAACGATACTATGGACCGCTTCCTAACGTTGAAATTTCATGGATTCTATTAAAAATATGGTTTAATCTGCCTAACTGGGATCACACCAGTCCAAACAGCTAATTGTGCTTGATCTCATCAATAATAACCTGTCTTTAAAAGATAAAGGGCAATTTTGTTTCCCCCATCCCCTTGACCGTGTAAAGAAACAGGTCTAAGTAAGCTGTGAAGGAATTTGATGTTTCTATCTAGTAGCCTAGCTATGAACAAACCTAAGTTCGTACCTACGTGACTTAATCGCTACGTAGAAAACCTTCTACCCCAAAAATTTACCAACTGCTCCTAGCGATACCTTAAGAATGGCCGCTTTGGTCTTAAAAATACTTGTTTGGTCAACAAGAAACCAGTTATTTAGTAGCCATCACAGCGTGGCGTGGTTAATTACGTCAGGCCCTTCAGCTTGTCTGGTGCTATCAAGACTCCGATTTCGAATTAACGGCATTGAATTTGAATTAAAACAACTTATTGATCACGGATAGATTAAAAGTTGTTTCTTGTTTTGTACCCGAACCTCAGAATTATAGTCCTTTCCGACGCTCGAACGTAAAGGAACTTGCCCTATGATCATAAACCTTACCGATTCTGAGTATAATCAGTCAATTTCTATAGGTCTCGTGGTCCCACTATTGTTTCCTTCATGTGAAAAATCAATTCAATCACAGCATGGGAACTACACGAGCCACATATAAGTGGAGAAGCGCGAATGATAAATGAATGGAACACGTTGGAAGAAGTAAACCACCAGCTTGACTGGTTTCGAAAACCTACTCAGCATTAAGGTTATCTCTCTGTGAGAGTTATATACTAAGTGACTACTTTTAACTACACACCGAATGTTGGAAAATTGGCGATTATTGATAGGAGTGATTAAGTGAGGAAGTAGAAGAAAGTCTCTTCTGTGTAGATTTTAAGCAATGCATAACGCATCCCATCAATGCTGAACGCTTTTGTGCTTTTTCAAAGGAAGACTTAAAGCCCGTCGTCCCTGCTTTTCATCATCGTTCACTCCTACGCGACTCCTTCTAGTCCCATTGTCAATCATCACCCACGTAAATCATTTTTCAGCGGCTTTTCTTCGGTCTTGGAATGTCTTTGTGTGGTCGAACATTTCCAAATCGATGTATTCTACCATCACGTTCAATGAAGATGAGGCTGGTCAACAAGTTTATGATAGAAGTTATGTCACCAAACACTCACCGTCGATCATTGGTGTCGATCAAAGTGAGCATCCGGAGTTAGTGAAAAGAATTTCGGAGTTTTCTGGAATGGAATAATATCGATGGGAATCGAAAAAGGGAATGATACGGTATTTTGTTCACAGAAAACTGGAGCAATCAAATTACGAAGAAGAAGAAACTCGTAGTCAGTCAACCATTTTGGTTAGTGTTCGGTTGTTTTGCAGTGTGCACCAAACGATGGGTGAAAAATTTTCGTTGAAATGGAAAGGATCTTATTAATATCGGACCACCATTACGATGAGCAGCACTGGTTTGTTTAGTTGTTATTCATCCACTGCTGTTGGTCTTCGTTTTTGAATCTTTTAAGCCTAACTGGTTTATGAATGCGTCGTTTTCTTGTTCAGAAATCGCGAGGTTGTTAAACAGAATTCATTTATTTCCATAGGGAAACACAATACAATACAACAGTATCCAGGCTCTGAAGAAGGCGATACTGCTGAAATGTCAGTTACTGTCTCTTCTTCAGAGTCTGGATGCTGTTGTATTGTATTGTGTTTCCCTATGGAAGTAAATGCATGCTCTTTAACAACCTCGCGATTGTTGAACAAGAAAACGACGCATTCATACTCCAGTGCCGAGGTTAAGAGAAAGTCGATCCTAAGAACCTAACTAGTTTCTTCTTTGCTTTTTAACTTTGCTTTCTTACCAAAACAATAAGTATCCCAAGGATTTTTCTGTATGTTCTATCTGGCGCGTCTACAGGTTAATAGATTAAAGGAGCTGAATTAGAAGCAAAAGCGACTAGGCACACGTGAGTTCATAAGATGAAAATCTTGTTTCAGCTGACTACCCGACTCACTGAGTTATACCTTTCTTGAATCCTGGGAACAGCCTGCAATCAAGTGTTTTGAGAGTATATGGGAGCGTTTCCGAGTGCATTACGAGGATAAACTTCCTCCTGGGAGACCTAACAACGGTAATAGAACAGCCTGCTAAGCTCCCCCTCTAAGACAGAAACGGCGAAAATAGATGATCCTACAAAAAATGTGAACTACTGAATATCATTTAACTGAGCAGGCTTTCACGATGATTAGGACGAATGTAGATCTTAGTGGAATCAGCTCGAAAGAAAAGAAACGATTGTGATTGTTTTATTCTAAAATGACACCTTTTTGAGCTTTCAAGCTGAGAATTTCACGCAACCTTCATCCATAACCTCTGTGACAGAACAGTAAGTGCAAATCAACATAAAAGATCTTCGTTATTGAACTTGTTATACACATGATGACCTGATCCAATACCCCTTCGTTGAATGCAATATTTATTAGACCATCATTGATGTCGCGTAGAATCTCACTTTTTCAGGATTGGAAAGGGTCGTGCTGACTGGCAAGAACTCGATAAAACCATCTTCCTAATCACGCAGCCAAATTTTAACCACAGGTTATGATGACGAATTGAAAAGCACCATGAAATATCAATTGTATGACAATCGCTCAGCTCAGTGATGAACTGAAGTCTATACTCAGTGTTCAAAAATGAAAAGAAACGAAATCACAATGTTTACTTTTTATTTACTGCCCACAAGTACTTTTCATGGCAGGGTATGATGCGAAATTCAACCACAGTTATGCTAAGATGTTTGCAAAATTTTCGGGCCAGATTCGAGTCCTCGATTACACTTTCCGTGAGTTCACATGTTACCCACTGCTCCAGTGAGGCCCTTGCTTTGCGTTTCACTCAGCTAGTTTTCTATCCAACGGCGCTATAAACATTTACCCGTCAACGGGAACGATCTGGAGTGAACAAATCAGCAATGAACTCGGTTAAGCTGAGATAGTAGCTGACATCGCAATTTTAACATTTTATTCTAGTTTATTGTTGTTTTACTACTGTCATTTTTATTTTTAATAGGTAACGCGTGACCCCACGAAAGGGTAATCGCGGTATCGATTCTGGTCTGGGGCCTAAGTTTTGCAAATATTTCAGCACCATAGCGGTTGTATTTACCAAAAACGACTATTTGCGTAAGAAAAAATAACAAATTGGTATTACGAGCTCCCGCTTGTTTGTTCGGATTTACGTTTTAGTCCTTTTAGTCTTATGTTTTATTTATCTTAAACGAAGTTTCAGAAGTTCAGATTTTTTATCCACCCAATGCTTCACAGACTTGTCGCAGCTGGGCAATGTTCAAAGGTGTCGAAATGGAATGCACAGCGTGAGGTTCATTATCATAGCGGGAATCTCCCAAGCCGAGAAATTCCATAATCCCGTTTGAAATGCCAAGTCGGAGTAAGCCATCGTCAGGAATGAGGGCAATCCAAACAACAAAATTGTTGCCATCTCGTGATGAAAACCTGGGAACACCTTAGAACAACTTTCGAGACGCGAACAGCGAAGACCCTCCTCAATCAATAAATTACTAATCGAATCGAAATTAAGCTAGTACTTGGGTGATTGTTAGTGGTTCATGAAGAAAGACCATTCAAGTGGGCTCTTTTCAAGCGGGCTCTTCAAGTAGGGGACATTCTCATTCTTCACGGTATGTGAGTGCAGCGCTAAAATCTTAAACGCCACGTTCCGCGGCCAAAGTCATACCACCAAAGAGGGTTCTCTGGCAAAAATCCATTCTGCTAATAGGTGGACGATGTTCTATGACGGATACAGAGTAGCTTGGCTGTTTCTTTATTGTGTTCGTTATCGCACAGACACATAAACGAGACAACAGAGTCTGGCTTTGTACAAATCTGAATTTCACTCATATTAAGACAGATTAGGAAACCTTTTTTATTCCACGATAGTGATAAACACAAGCTCAAATCACTGGACATTCTATACTGTGTGGTCGGAGACGAAATCCAGAACAAATTATGGCTAGCGAAGAAATTTTTCGAAAAGAAATGTTGAGAAGAACATCTTGCGGAAGCTGTGATGACCGAAGATTCTGATTCAGTCCACCGATAACAAGCCCAAAGCGATACTAGCCGCGAGAAATCTAAGAAGCTGAAGCGTTAGAGTGGAGGACGAACAACTCCTTGAGAGTTTCCTCAGTCACGGTCGCTCTTTCTATCAATTGAATGATTTATCAATGATATTGTAAATGTACGTGAGAAAAATTTAGGTAGGGTTTAAAAACGTCTAAAAAGGCTTGTTTCCGATGGGATATTTAGCAGTGGATCTAATGTCGTCATTACGTCAGCACCTACGACAACATTACTTGGATAACTCGAAAGACCGACTTTCTATAAACCTCGGCAGAGATAGCTAACATATTTATTTATATGATCTTATAAACTGTTCTTCTTAAGCTGACGCGAGGTTGGTACAGGTCTTTATTGTCGTTGCCGTTGTTTTTGATGTTGTTGGTCGATGGCTGAAGTTTCGGCGACTTCGCCTTCCTCAGAGCCGTCATGTGACTTGTGGGATACATCAAATATATCAATTACTTGGATAATGTCATACCTTTTATTTTCTGCCTATTATAATTTCGCGGCAGGGTACTAAGCGAAATACAACCACAACGTTGCTGAGATATTTGCAAAACTCCGGACCGTAGGTGTATACGTTGTGGAACGAACACGCGCTGTTGTCCTTACCGGGGAGCAGCGCACTTCACCACCACACCATCCGGGTCCTTCGTCTTGCCTGTCTCTCAGCTAGTTCTATCGATCTTT